>WSYH01006412.1:0-38420 GCA_036426205.1 Ascaphus truei
CAGTGGACGGGCCCTCAATGCCCGGTGGCACCGGTCCATAACCAGCTCCGCCTCTGTCTTTCCCGGCATTATGGAGGTCATCCATCTGTTGAGCATTGCTTCAGGGTCTTGGATCTCCTCAGGGATCCCCCTAACCCTTAGGTTGTTCCGCCTGTCTCGATTTTCGCTATCTTCGTGGCGTTCTTCTAGTTCAGCCACCTTCCGTTCAGGGGTGGTGACCCTGGAGTCTGTCTCCTTTTGACATCTTGTGGACTCCTCCATTTTCTCTTCTAAGTCGTTCGTGCGGGTCCCAATGCTTAGGATATCTTTCCACAGGTGTTCCACTTCCCCCCTGAAAAAGGTTTTGAGGTCGGAGAGGAGCTGTGCAATTTCCCTCTTCATAGCGCCTGTCGGGTCGTCCGCCACCACCTCCAGCTCCGGTGCGGAGTCTGAGTCCGATGCCGCCATGCTGTCTGTCTCCTTGGGCTTTTTGGCCCCCACAAAGTAAGTGCGTACATCTACCTTCTGCTTTGTTTTTTTCCTGGTAGCCGCCATTTACTTTTGTGCTGTGCGTTTAGTTATAACAGGTGCCGCTATTTATTTGCGCTTAAGTTGAGTTTTGCGATCGATTTTTATTTAATTGCCGCCGGCGGGTCGTGGAGCACTCAGTTCAAGCCTCCATCTCCGTTCCCGTCGCGCATGCGCCTCTGCTGCTTCCATACTCTTAAGGCACTTCCTGATTAATTAGCCAGCAGGTGAACCGCCATGCCAGAGAGGATTAACTTAACTCTCTGTGGTGAAAAAGTCCAATAGCTGCCCCATTCAGCCCCTAGAGGACAGCGATGGCACCACAATATATGATATGGTGGGTGTTGGCGTTTGAGCGTGCTGGGAAAGTGTGTGTTAATTCTATTTCAAACTGGCACCAGTTGTTTGGAGGTAGGTGGCCCCTCCTCCCAGTGCTCACCCCTCCCCACCTTTTTATCTTAGGTTCTCTCATTTTGCTGTATGGACAGGACCTACTATGGTTATTTCCCCTCATACAGAGGTAAAAGGAAAGGTTCACAGTGTAGTGTTAGGCCTTGCCCCCGCTGCCTACTACAGCGTCCGCTGCGCGCACGAGAGCCCTCCCCGCAATGGCGCCGGGCCCGCTGCGAGGGGGGGCTGCAGCGCTCGCGCGAGAGCTACTCCTGCTCTCAATAGAATTGAGAGCAGGACTCGCGTCGAGCGATTAGGCACGCCCCCCGGCGGTTCAGCCAATGAGGGCGAACCTGCCGGGTGACGTCATGGCCGCGCCCCCGTCACTCCTCCGCCACGCTCCCCCCGGTTTCTCCTCCTGCAGTGAGCTGCAGACCGGGGAATCGGCTGAACGCGCCGCCAAAAGCGTGGGCGCGCGTTACAGCGGAGAGACCGGGGCCTTAGCCTTAGGACCTGCAAATGCAGGCTGTATGCAGGCTTATGATTCTTTGGCCAAAGGGTTTAGCTAAATAGTTAAGGGTTTAACTAAATAACCAAGAAAATATTATTATTGAAGTATTTAACGTTATACTCATTACCATATATGTTTTGTCAATTGGATGTAGCATTGGGCTCCCCTGTCTTTTGTTGTTTTCATCTCTTTATCCTTCATTGATGGCTGGTACTACATCTGTAACTAGTTGCAAAGCTTGAGGCACTTCATAGGTGGTGTTCTTCTCAGAGTGGGAGAATTACAAATGATCAATATAGGTCTGCATGCATTATAATTACATATACATTATACATTATAATATGTTAAATATTTTTTATAACTTGTTATCATTCTAAAATTTGTTGGTGTAGCATGTTTTAAAAGCCCAAACTACCAGGCTGTTTTCTCCTTATAAGAAGTTATAAACTTTCTCTTTATAAACGGTATTTTCACTGTCTATCATTTTACTTTGTCTTTAACATAAATACAATTTCAGATCCCGTCAGACTCTGAACTCTTACACCCTAAGCACATATAGCTGCCACTTTCTTGTAACAGCATCCACATTTTCCAACTCTATCAGACAACAGCCTGTTAGGAGATATTGCATTTTGCAGCATATACAATCTTGTAAGAATTCAGAGCAGAGGTTCATGGACAGAGCCTACTGAAAGAATACATTAAACAAATGAAAAACAAGTGTAATTGGAATAGGCTGTATCCCACCGATTTAATGTGATTAAAAATGACCATTATGTACAAGTGCACAGCTGTAGTCTTGGATCATGTCCATCCTTTGAGCCTAACGCACAGTTAACATTGCTATGGCTTTAATCAGTACACAAAATGAGGCAGGTTTATTAAGGTTTTACATCCTGTGAACGGCACTTATTTCAATTTTGTTCCCATTGGTCAAGCACCATTATATTTACCAATTGACTCTTCCCCAAGACACCTCCCGCCCCCCCACCCCGTGCCTTGTGGAGCGTTAGAAATCTACGCTGATTAACTACATGTATAGACTAACCCCTGGGGGGTGGAAGAGGTTAAAATTAGAGAGAGTGTGGCAGATTAAATGTAATGAAGAAAGGTGCTCTTTACATCTCCTCGTTAACTAAACTTGAATGTAGACTTCTCCACTCTTACAAGTCCTTCCCTTGAGTTATCAGCCTTGTTTTATGTACACGTCCTTTCCACTCTCATTCACTCTCATAAGCTCCCTCAGAAATTCCCACATTGTCTGCAGTCATCAAAGATTTTTGATCTGTCCTCCTGGAATATATCTAGAACACTGTGTGGCTTATTCTAGTAGCCTTCATTAAAAAAATCGCTGGGCCGGTTACGCCGCCAGTTTTGTCAGTGTAGTTTTCATGGTATTCAGAAAGCTCCGAATACCTGTGATAGCAAAATGGTCAAAACTGGTGAGTAGCCGGCGACGTGATGATCACCTCTCTCAGAGGGGCTCACACGGCGACCTTGTTGTTCAGTGTATCTAATTGTAATTTGTTACCAATTCAGTAGCCTATATATGGCAGCCTGACTGGTTCTATGACACTTCCCACTGATGAAGTGTATCACGCGAAACACGTAGTGGCTCCACACTCACTAGCCCGCTGCCTCGTCACCATCAGTGTCTCCATTTGGCTGCCAATCACCTGTCCTGTTGGAGGCCGGCATCCCACAGTGTTGCTGTGTCTCTAACTGGGGCACTCTTCGGGAGGAGGTCAGTACATTATTAGCCAGACACGACGTATTGTGTGATGTTTACAGCTTTTCACTTGAGTTTTTAATATTTTGCTATATTTATTGATAAATTAATAATAAGATAATAATAATAGCATGTTCTTGTATAGCGCTGCTAGTTTTACGTAGCGCTTTACAGAGACATTTTGCCGGCACAGGTCCCTTCCCCATGGAGCTTACAATCTATGTTTTGGTGCCTGAGGCACAGGGAGGAGTCGACACCAGGAATTGAACCAGGCTCCCCTGCTTCAAACTCTCAATGCCAGTCAGTGTCTTTACTCACTGAGCCGCTCCTTCTCCCTTCTAACTTTTTTTACTTACCCGTTCCTTCGTTGTGCCCCTTCTTGTTTTTGTTTTTTTCCTGTATAGGCCGCAGGCCCCATGGGGGTCCCCACACATTTAAAAGAAGTGGCAGAGTCCTGCACACCGCAAGACACCCCCATACCCCACAGCAGATTACACGGTTCCCCCCACATAGGAGGTTGTGTTGCCTGAGAGAGATTAGAGGCAACAAGAAGGCAATGCATCCACGCTTATATTTAAAAAAATAATACATTAATTAAACATTTTTAAATGAAAAAAAAAACAGTTGAGGTCTTGAATGTAAATAGCTGCCAAAGTTGACATGCTGAAATGTCGAAATAAAGGTTGCACGTTTATAATCTAGGATGTTTGAAGGTTAAATCTGTACTTCACTGGCTGCGTGGTCCGACCTGTTTGTGTCTTGACCTGTCTCCCACTCCACATGCTGGCTTCTCAGGTTGGAATGGAAGGCCTGGTGCTGGCCCCGCATTGTTCCCCTTGTTAGACCAGCCCAGTTTACCTCCTCCCCTCCCAAAATCCGTAATTTGGGCTACCTGGTCTGGGATCTGTAGCCCTACCGGACTCCCCTTACCCTAACCCCCCTCTTTTTTTTTCTTCTTTCTCCCGTCCAAACTACACCGCCCAAACCCACAATGATGCTCAAACCCACAGATGGGCGTTATAGCCCATCTACCCATATCCACAATCTGCAAGCATCCCCCAAATACCAAGACACGACATGCCATGCGTGTCAAGCTAACAGGCTCCACTTAGATGTAAAGCTAGGGCTTGATGCTTGTACCCTTCGAATAATGACTTTTAAGATAAGCTCCCCCAATACCAAAGATTTTAATAGCCCTAAGAAAAGACACATGCCCTGGCGGACTACAAAAAAAAGCTGTGTGTGCTGAGTGCACGCGCATAGTAAGTGAAACTTCTTTGACTTTTGTCACAGAAATTGTATTTGTAAGAATGATATATTTAATAAAAAATACAATTTCAGTGCCAAAACGCAAAGAAGTTTGACTTAGAACACGTGTTTTAGCTATTTGCACTTCTATATTTATAGTAACTGGGAATTCTGTGTGTGTGTAAGTGTGTGTGTGTGTGTGTGTGTGTGAGTCAGTGTGTGCGTGTGCGCGTCAGTCAGTGTGTAGTGTGTGTGTGCGTCAGTCAGTGTGTGTGTGTGTGTGTGTGCGTCAGTCAGTCAGTGTGTGCGTGCGTCAGTCAGTGTGTGTGCGTCTGTCAGTGTCTTTGTGTGTGTGTGTCTGTGTGTGCGCGAGCGTGTGTGTGTGTGTGTGCGTCAGTCAGTGTGTGTGTGTGTGTGTGTGTCAGTCAGTGTGTGTGTGTGCGTCAGTCAGTGTGTGTGTGCGTCAGTCAGTGTGTGTGCGTCTGTCAGTGTCTTTGTGTGTGTGTGTGCGTCTGTCAGTCAGTCAGTCAGTGTGTGTGTGTGTGCATCAGTGTGTGTGTGCGTGCGCGTCAGTCAGTGTGTGTGTGTGTGTGCGTCAGTGTGTGTCCGTGCGTGCATCAGTCAGTGTGTGTGTGTCTGTCAGTGTCTTTGTGTGTGTGTGTGTGTGTGTGTCTGTCAGTCAGTGTGTGTCTGTCAGTGTGTCAGTGTGTGTGTGTATCAGGTCAGTGTGTGTCAGTCAGTGTGTGTGTGTCAGTCAGTGTGTGTGTTAGTCAGTGTGTGTGTCAGTCAGTGTGTCAGTGTGTGTGTGTCAGTCAGTGTGTGTGTGTCAGTCAGTCTGTGTGTGTGTGTCAGTCAGTCTGTGTGTGTGTCAGTCAGTCTGTGTGTGTGTGTCAGTCAGTCTGTGTGTGTGTGTGTGTGTCAGTCAGTGTGTGTGTGTGTGTGTGTGTCAGTCAGTCAGTCAGTGTGTGTCAGTCAGTGTGTGTCAGTCAGTGTGTGTCAGTCAGTGTGTGTCATTCAGTGTGTGTCATTGTGTGTGTGTGTGTGTGTGTCATTGTGTGTGTCAGTGTGTGTCCCCATGTTGCAGGCTGCAGATCAATGACAGGTGTCTGACATGTGCTCCCGAGCAGATCTCAGCCAATAGCAGTGAGGCGGGCAGGCTCTGCTGCTGGGTGAGGTGCACAGAGCGCTGTGTGTCAGTGTGAGTTACAGAACAGGGGCACAGACCGCACAGACCAACACCGACCCCAGCACAGCCTCTCAGCTCTGACACCATGCGGGGGGCTCCCGCTGCAGCTCACCTGTACCACGGCCTCTGCTGGCTGCTCGACCCGGCACTCACTGCCCTGCTCTCAATGTCAGGTACTGTGTGGTCTTTTACCTCTGTACCTCGCCCTCCCCATCAGCCTGCACCTCTCTCCTCACTCCCCCTGTCTCACTCCGTCAGCCGCGTGACTCCTCCCACCCCACCACCAAAGCGCCCGGTCCTCCAGTCACCGGTGGAAACAAGCTCCTCCCATGCGCGGCATTCCCCGCTCCCACTGATTAGTACCCGCATCTCAACGGGCTGCGGTCCGGCACCGGGTCTGCATGCCATGGCGTTCGGTGTGGGGGAGCGTTAGGAGTGGCAGCGGTGATTACATGTGTCGGAAAGGCACCGCTGCCAGCCACTTCTGCGCATGCGCATAGGTCCGCAGTCATCTCCATTAGCAATGCGCATGCGCGCCATTGCAGCGGACATATGGGGAGAATGGCGGCCGTTAGGAGCGGCGCCGGCGGCTATCGCCGCCGGCTGCCGCATATGTGATCACCGTGTGGGAAGAGCGACGCCCGTTAGGAGCGGCGCCAGCGGCTATCGCCGCCGCCGCCGCCGCATGTCACAGCAGGTGTGTGGGGGGAGGGGGGAGGGGGAGCCGTGACGTCACTTCCGTTTCATTTTCGTCTCCATCTCTCCCATTTTGCCCTATCAGAATAGGTGCCACTAAAGAAGTTTCACTTCAAAAATCATCAGGCGATATCATTTTATTATAGGAAATACACTTGAAAAGAATCTGATCTCTTAAGAATTTACGATAAGAACTTCACATTAATATATTTGGCCTTTGCGCCAGTAAAGAAAAGAGGACTAGCAATCCTGATACACAGACATCTGCCGTTCACCCGAGTAATTCGGGATGGTGAGGGTAGGTATTGTCACAGGCTCTCTTTATAAGGTAGTGATGATGATCACCAATGTATATGCCCCCAATAAGAACAGGTAACATTTTATGGAGAAATACTTTAAGAAGTTGTGAAGCCGGCGAGGGGTCAGATCATCCTAGGAGGTGACTTTAATGTATCCCTTAAAAGTTCCTTAGATCGATCTGTCCCTCTACAAAAGATTCACACATCTCAAAGATCAGAGGAGCAGGTAAATTTAATAGCATAACTCAGAGTCTTACAGCTCGTTGATTCCTGGAGGGAATTACACCCCACAACATGGGATTACACATTTTATTCTGCCCCCCACGATTTATATACTAGAACAGATTATATATTCCCATTAGATTCACTAATCCTTCAATTCTTGACTGCTAAAAATTAAAGTGATAACCTGGTCTGACTACCCCCACATGGAGATGAAACTTGTAAATGTGAATTCCTTTCACTCATAGTGCCTCAATGAGTCCCTCATAAAAATTCCCAAGGTTACAGAGACACAGGATATCACAGACTATTTTCATTTTAACGCGCCTCCGTCTCCTCTCAATTCTCACTATGGGAGACCTATAAGGTAGTTGTCAGAGGCAATTTCATAGGTATAGCCTCACACAATGAGAATCAAAAAAAATTGATGATCTTAACACAGAGATTCAGTCATTGGATTCAATTCACAGGCGTAATCATTCGGACCAAGTCATGGCAGACCTCATAGCACGTAGAGGGGAATTTAATGTCTGCCTCTCCGAGGAGGTGGGGAGAACAATGACATGAACCAAGCCAACGTTTTTTGAGAAAGCTAATTACCCCGACTCAATGATGGCACATAGATTCAGACACGGGAAACCTCTACATGGTATTCACACGATTTGAAACAATCTGGGTAATCTGACATCAACCCCAATTGAGATAGCCAAGAAATTCCATAAATATTACTCCTCTCTATATGATGGGGAAAAAACTATGAAAACCCCAAACTATGCAGGGGACCTAGAAAGATATCTAGGTGAGTACCATACCATACCTTGCCCAGTCCGCAGCTAAGCTCGACCATCTTAGCGCCCAGATCTCCTCAGAGAAGATATTAGAGGTGAAAAAAGATCTTAAACCATCCAAAGCCCCAGGTCCAGGTGGGTTCTCAACTTATTTTTTAAGAAATTTGCACACCTTCTCATACCACACCTGCTAAATATTTTCAATTCCATATTAGATGGAAAAGAATTCTATAGCAGTATGTTACAGGAGCATATCTGTCTCATTCCCAAAGGGTAAAGATCCTACATGCTTCACTAGTTACCGGTCAATTTCACTCATAAACATTGATTTAAAAATCTTCTCCAAAATATAAGCGAACCAGTTGAGCGTAGTCCTGCCAGGCCTGGTCTAACAAGACCAACTCAGTTTCATTCCGATCAGACAAGCAGCAGATAACACTAGACGTGCAATAGGTCTCATAGTCCAAGCAAAAAAGATCAAGACACCAGCACTTATGCTCTACCACAATGCTGAAAAAGCATTTGGTAGGCTGGATTGAGAATATATGAAGGGCACTCTCAAACCCTTCGACTTCAAAGGGAACTTTCTACAGTGCTGGCACTGTACACAACTCCCTCAGCTAGAGTGCTATGTGGAGGCAAAGACAAAAACAGAAAATGCACTGTGAACCAGTATAATATTTGTATTTGAAAAGTCCTAATAAGGACTACATGGTAATACAACAGTGTAAAATACAAATGCAATGACTTACAATACATTTGTAAAACATGATGGGGAGAACCGAGACTGGACAAAACGGATGCTGGTGGAGTAGATGCTGGGTCCAGAATCACTCCCTCTATAATCTGTGCCTAAAGCCTCTCTCTGTCGGTATGATTCTGTAATGGAGTGCTCGCCACAAACTGGATGGGACCAAAGGGCCAATGTGGGGATGTAGAAGCACCGACCTGAAGCCGCGAGGCTGCGTCCGGAATGTGGGTCTCATCGTCGTGGGTAGCCGCGTCAGGATTGGAGAGGTGCGGGTCATAGGGGTTATAGGCTGTTGTCAGGGAGTGGAGAGGTAAGAATAGTAGAGGTCACAAGCAAAGGTCAGTAATAATCCTGACAGAGGTCGAGTATAGGAGAAGTAAAGTCCAAGCAGGATAAGCAAAACAAGGAGTAGCAAGGCTGGGTGCTTGTGGCAAGCGCAGGTACATAGGACTTATGCTCAACAAACTTCTTGGTGGAAGGGCTGAGCCTAAAAAGGAGGAACAGCGAATCAGGAGACAGCTTGCTCCTGCAAGCAGGGAAGAATCTGGAGCCAATCAGTCTACTGGAGCTTGGATGGGGCGGAGTCTGCGCTGGATCCTTACAGATTCTCCACCAATAGCGTGCAACAACCCCACATGCTATGTGCAGGCACAGATGTTGACACATTTTCAATTAAAGGTGGCACTAGACAAGAATGCCCCCTCTCCCGCCTCCTATTTGAACTGTCCTTAGAACTACTAGCTCTAATATTAGATTGAACCCGGATATCAAGGGGGTCCAAATAAATGATAAACAATTCAAAATCTCACTGTTCGCCGACGACGCACCTCACTCCATAACTAAACCTTTAATTTCCCTCTAAAATCTCTTTCACCAACCTGGGTTTTTAGTAGTATCACAGGGTTTAAAATGAATAACCTAAGGCCCTAAGTATTAACTTATCAAGGGAAGAGATCAAATTGATACACATACATTTTCATTTAGACTGTGCCAAGGAGCGTCAAAGTACCTTGGAACATACCTGACAAAGCACTATGATACAACTAACTTCCCAGACCTATTTAAAACCCTTAAAGAAGACCTAATGAGCTGGTCCACATTCAATATCTCATGGATCAGGAGGATAAACACAGTAAATATGAATCTCCTATCATGCATCCTTTACTTGTTCCATACCCTGCCTATCCCGGTGCCCCCTAGTGCTAAACAGGATCTCCAATCACATATAAAACCATTCATTTTGATTAAGAAATACCCCCGAGTGAACAAATTAATTCTTTGCCAACCCAGATTGGTTGGAGGTTTAGCCTTTCTGTGCCTAATTTCATATTACAGAGTGGCCTAATTTAGCTAAACCCTTTTGTGGCAGACAAAGTCTAACATTAAGAGATGGGTGGAGTTGGAGGCAGAAGTAGTGGCTCCGCTCGACATAGGCTCCCTGCTTTGGCAACCAGACTCGGTCCATAAGCTGGCCATATTGTCCCTGCCCATGAAATCCTATACAATCAATCTTTGGGATATGAACAAAAGGAGGTTTCACCTGTCCACTAAAAACTCCGCCATGACCGAGGGCTGGCGTGGGAATGGAATTCAAAGAGTGAAAAATATATCTTGTAATGATAAACCCCAATCTTTAATGGTACTGGGCGAGTCCCACAAGATCCCCAATAATTAATTATTTTGTTATCTCCAGGGCTTTGTTCAGCGGTTTTGCCTGCCTCTTCCACTATCCCAATTTTAGAGGATTAACCTCGAAGTTCCTACCCAAAAGGGTTTAACCTCTACCCTCTGTAGTTTAATCTTTCTCGAAGCCCCCAAGGATAGCCCAAATTTTATACTACAATGGGAGGCCAACCTCAATCAAAGCATAGAGGCAGAGGATTGGGGAGACATCTTCGAGTCTGCTGCTACAAGCTCCATTTGTACTTCACTTAGGGAAAATGCCTACAAGGTTTTGTACAGGTGGTATCTGAAACCGGTAAAAATGTCTCGAATATTCCCAGGGGTGTGTCCCCCTCCCCCAAAGGGTGTGGCCAAAGAGTCACTTTGGTACATATGTTGTGGTCTTGTCCTCGAGTAAAGGCCTTGGGGGGGAAAAAACTCTTGCAGAGTTTCCCTCTGGATACATGGTCACACCTCTTAAACAGCCCATTGGTGGATGTGGATAGGAACGCCAATAAATTGATCTCTCATATTATGATGGCGGTGAGGTATTCCATTGTTGCGCTCTGGATGAGTGTGGACCTACCAACTCTTTCCCAGGTCAAAGAGAGAATTTTGTACTCCCTCAAAATGAAGAAATTAACAGCCATCCTCAGAGATATGTGCCCTAAATTCCAGAAAATCTGGCAACCCTGGCTGATATACGACAGCCTCCAATCGGTGGGGCATGCCCCCCTCACACGGGTCTCAGTTTTGGTCTAGTGCTCTACCTGGGCCAGACTTCCCTTGCCGTCAAGTTACAACACCGACATAGTGGCTTCCATTGCCTTAATAGGGCTCGGTGAAATCAGCTCACGCCTAATGAATCTATTGTCTTTGAATTATTGATTCTATATGTCTGAAGCGTAACTGCTATCTCTTCCTCCCCCTCCCTAATCTCTTTATTTGTACCCTTCCAACCAAAATGTATTTTTCACTGTCAAAAACAATAAAACAAACTGAGTTTAAAAATAAATAATATAGATTTGGGAATAAAAAAAAGACAATCCAAGCCCCCCTTCCCCAATACACACACTAAGCTCCCCATCCCCAATACACACACTAAGTCTCCCCACCCCCACTACACACAACCCCCCACCCCGAATACACATAATAACCTACCAACACCCTGAATACACATAATGAACTTCCCACACCCAAATACACATAACCCACCCCACACCCCCAAATACCCATCCAAGAGAGAGAAAGGGGGAGAGAGCGAAATGGATGTAGAGATAGAACATACAAAAGATTTAACAATACAGTTAAAAATTACAGTATTCCTTTACCTTGGATCAATAAAAACAATTGTGGGGCGGAAAGGTTGGTGAAACTTGCACAGGAGCACTCTGGCACTGTGCTATGTTTATTAGTTTAAATATAGATGATTGATACCATTTTTTTTAAATAAAACAGAGAAGCTTATATCAGGCTTTATTGTTCCCGTTTGTGAACAAGACAGGCTTCATTGTTTCCTGTGACGCCTTATGGTGAGATAATTGTGATATTCTGCATTATCACTGCCATTGAATCCTATGGAAAGTCTGTAATATTCAGCAATCAGATATGTTGTGTCATCTGGGGGAACATCGTGATGAGCTTTTAATATCTCTATAGTACCCACTTGATTGGGAGTGCGTTTCCAATCTTTACCTGATCTCCTGGTTGTAAAACGTTTTGGATCTACAGGCAAATTGTTAATCTGCACTTTTCAACATGTCTTGTTTTGCTTTAAGTAATTATGATACTATCATTAGACAAAGACATACATGAGAAACCCAGTAATTACCAGATAAGCTTAGAATTAGCCAGAACCTAGAGAAAATAAACTGTTTTTGTTTTGTTTTTTGAGAGAACAAATACATTATAATCTTACAGTAACAGTGAATCTTTCTAAGGAAGACAGTTACGCTAACTTATTTTAACCACTTTATCACTGACAAGGCATTCTGTGTAAGGCACTGCGGGGGATATATAATAAGCGTTGCAAACGTATGCTTTTTAAAAGCACAAAATTGGCGCATGTCAAACTCATTTGCGCTCGTGTGCGCATGCACGGATCTGACGGAAAATTTACAAAAACATACATCATTTTGTTTTAATAGAAATTGTATCAATCGGGTTTTTTACATGAGGGATGCGACAAACGTAATTTCAAACAACTATGAAATGTCATAATTATGAAGTGATCATAAATACAACGCACATTACTTTCTTTTAAGGTTTGCATGACTTTCTAGCACTGACATTTCTGACGCAACACAAATTTAAAAAATAAAATATACATCGGCCCTTGCATCTCAGTCACTGTTTCTGTCCAACTACACTGCTGGAATTGAAAGTATTCTGGAACATGGATTTCCTTCTCATGCTGCTTGCGTTAATTCGCAAACCAGTGTAGATTTTGTACACTAATATGTTCTCTGTGAAGTGCTGTAAATATTTCAGTAAACTTGCTTATCAACTTTATCACATTTGATGCAAATTGGTTTATATCACCATGGGCTTTTCACACTTTGGCTCTGTATGGCTAAGAACCCGCTGAGGTCGGTGGCGCGCGCGGCCGCGGGCCACCAGCCCCTTTCCTCCAGTCTGGCTGACGTGCGTGCTTCAGACTTGGCTGACTGCGTGCTGTGTTGCGTCAGCCGGCCGATGCTGCAAGCTTCTGCTGATCAGAAGCGCTGATGCGTCACGTGGTGCACGAGTCAGCCAATGAGGAGGGAAGTAGAGGAGGAGGAAAAGAGGGGAGGAGCTACAGTACGGAGGCGGCTTTGGAGGGAAGTGTGCCTGTGTGTGCAATCTATCCCTCTCCTCCCGGACCCACAGCCTCCCGGACCCACAACCTCTGCGTATTCACCCTTAACCTCCTCCACCCCTCCCCGGGTTCAATGGCCGCCCCCCCCCCCCCCGACCCGTTTTGGCCACGCCCCCCCCGTGCTGAAAAAAGTCAGCTGCAGACCGCAGATCGCAGTGCAGTGACTTGCACGCGCCGCCGGCAAGCAAGGCAAGCAAGGCAAGCAAGGCGGTCGTGCGGACGTGTGCGGACGCGAGCAGCGGGTCCTCAGCCTTAGAAGTACAGAACTTTATTCATCCTATGATTGTGTGTGTCAACAGTGCCAAAACTCTTTCTACTGGTCTACATGCAGTAGATTAGACACTATCATATTTTCTCATGCATGCAGAAGAAAAAAACACCTAAAATAAACTAAAAACAGCTTCATTACCTTATGCTAGCCACTAAGGCAATGAAGAGGTTAAGCCAGAGTACCTGGTCTGTTGGGGGTAGAAGGGGTGGGTGAAGGGAGAAGTTGCCCTATCGTGGGTTGTTAGGCATACCAGAAAGGTTGCAGGAGGAGTTAACCCCTGCACTACCATAGCGCTGTTAACAGCTATGGTAATGAAGGGGTTAACCCCTCCCGCTACCCACCCGAGGGCCTAACCACCCACCCTGGGGCATCTACCCCCTGAACCCACCCCCTCCACCCCCAATAAACATTAAAATACAACAACCCTACTACCCCCCCCCCCCCTCTACCCCCAACAACCCCTCATCCCCCAACACATACAGTACAATAATACAAGGGTGCCCAAACTTTTCCCCCTGTGCACCCCTACCTGCTCTATTCACTGGCTCATGCCCCCCTCCTTCCTTGTCTTCGGCATCAAATGACGCCGCGGGGTCACGTGACGTCACATTGACGGAACGTTGCCACTGCAACGTGACGTCACATGACACCGCAGCGTCATTTGATGCCGTGTTGCTCGAAGACAAGGTAGGAGATATTGCAGAGGCCTCACGCGATTCCCAGGCATTTTATTTAAATGCCGTGGGGAAGAGCACGGGGCCTCTGCAACCACTGCGCCCCCCATAAAAGTCTTGCGCCCCCCACCTTGCGCAACCCCTGCAATAATGGACAAAATTCCTATTATCCAGATCTGGATAATCTATGATGGAGAAAGATTTAGGAGTGCTTGTGGACCCCAGGATTAGCAATAGTGCTCAATGTCAGGCAGCAGTTGCAAAGGCTAACTGGATATTTTTGTGCTTAAAACAAGGCATAGATTGAAGGGAAGCCAGCATACTTTTGTGACTGTGTAAATCCTTATATAACACCCCTATTCCAGCCCAGCACTTGGGATAGGGTGTACAGTGAAAAGGAGGTGCTGGAACAGTCTTTATGGCTTTGACAGGGTTTATACCACCGTAAAAGGGGTGTGGTTGCTCAGCGGTTTACCTGTTCATCACAGAGTAGTTGTAATAGATCTGTGTCGGCTTGTAATAAGGAGTTGTGAAATAAAAGAGGGTGCCAGGAACTTTTGAGTATTTATTAGAACAGTAGGTAACTTTTTCAGCATACACAATGCATTGTGAACAGGACAGGTTTTCAGCATACACAGTGCCAACACCTTCCCTTTTCTCTCACCATGAGACTGGTAGAGGTTCATTAAAGAGCCTCTTGCCCTGCCTACATACAGATCAAGACCTAACTGGAAATCACTTGCAGTCCACCCAGGTTTCTTCCTAGTCCTGCAGATAGAAACTACCTGCCACTGTGGTGGAGGATACGTACAGCATCTTTAACTGTAGGATGTTCTCAAGCTGAATACGGGCCTCTCCTTATGAGAGCCTGTCTGTCTAGTTCCTTACTTAAAGGGTTACCTATTTGTTGCCAGGTAACCTGCTGACTACTATTCTGCCATGTACTGGCAGTAAGCCCTGGTACAATCAGGTTGCCAGTCGTTTATATGAGGTTTTCCCTCTCCGAGGATCTGCACTTGTGTGACAGCGGGAGGCTGTGACATCCGGCCCGAGCATGACCAATCATGAGACAGACCTGGTGCCCTCCTCCTGGCAGTACTTAAGTGCAATGCCGCCCCAAATTCAGGAGTGCCTCTACCCACTTGAGAGGGGCAGGTCACACAGTCAAGAGCCTGACTATTGGGCCTTCTCTGGTCCTCTTCCCTCTGGGGGAGAGTGAGTGTGTACCATACTTCTGCCTCTGCTAGAGGGACTGGGAAGAGCTGGGACTGCTGCGGATACCCTTGGCCTGTAGTGAAGGTCCAGAGACCATTCTTCAGTGGTAGCTGAGAGACTGCATCGGGCAGAATTCTGTCTTGTTACTGTGCTATACAGTGAGGACAATAAACTGTTCCTGTTGTTATACTTCCTGCCTGGTGTGTGACCTTACTGGGGGGGGGGGGGGGGGGGGTAGAGGTAATCATTCTACCGTGGGAAATGACCTTCAGTTCCTTGGAGCCTACTGCAGATGGAGGCGCTGCACTGCTAAAGAATATGTAGGGTATGAACCCCAGAAGCCTTGTCCTGTGTCCCCACTACCACCGGAGGACGACTCAGTTACGATGAAGTTACGATTCGAGGGACCACCGCTGGATGTGTTTGTGCCCCAATTGTGCTTTCCCGGGCCAAGACCTTGTGTGGGGAGCTACGTGCCTTGAGTGTGGTGCAAGCTATTTCGCACCATGGCCGCTAACGCCTACGGCTTGTTCTTCCAAAGATTTGCCCGGTCCTGATGTATGGTCCAATGATGGGGAGTCTTCCTTCATTACTGCTGATGCTGACTCAGTGTCCGAGACGGTTTCCAAGCCAGAACCGATCCGGGAGCAAACCGAAGAGCCCAGATCTGGTGGCCCCTTGGCCCGTGGGGCGACTTTGATAGTACTGTACCAACCAGCATGTATTCCGACCGTTTTCACTAAAGATAACGACCCCACCGGATACCTCAAACAATGGTGCCGATTGTTTTTGATGGCCATGTGGAAAGGCTCTGAGATGACCTCTTCCAGTGAGTCCACCAGTCGCTGAACCTCATCTTCGGTCAGTCTTCAAGTTCCTGTGTATCCGCGGAGTGGTGAGATACCACCCCTTTACTCCCAGCAGGAACCAGTGACAAGGGTTGATGAGAAGGTACCCTCTGGGGCCACCATTGATGCAAAGCATAACAGCAGTAACCTTAATTGGGCTCTCATAATGTCGGAGTCTGATGATGTCCTTCCGAAGGCGACCGCCGGGGCAGACCAGGGATGGCTGATTCCCGCTCCGGTGAGTACTGCTACTTTTGTTTCAAGTTGAAGACCCTTTAGGGGGTCTCGATGGCCTACCCCTGGGCGCACGGAAGCCTCAACTCCCGTTACTGTTTTGCCGCTCATACGAGAGACTGCGGCTGAGCACCAAATCTATGCCCTGGATCAACCCTTTCCGCAGGCGATAGAGTTCTATATTGCAAGTATGGAGGGAATATCTCGTTGGGAGATGGATCAGAGGGAGGACAATATTTCCCATGTTCTATAGAGACTGTTCTGCCTTAGCTGCAACCACCAGTGAATTTCCAGAGAATGGTGAGATGGGAGCGAAACCACCTGAAATTGGATCTTTATTTCTGTGAGCCTGTGGGAGGGAATCTTCATTTTGAGATTACTTCCGGGCCTGGGGATTGGGTTGATTTCTCTAGTGAGTCCTCTGAGTCTGATTAGGAACCGTCCCACCGGGAGAGCTAACCATGCTCCACGGGGCAACTACCCCCACACATACAAATGGGCAAAAGCACTAATAGCCAAATATGGCTAATAACACGTTTGCCCATTTGTTTTCAAAACAAAATACACAATAAAACAACATTTACATAACAGTACAATACATGACACAGTAGGCAATAAACCCAGCGATTGTCACTGTGGTAAACTATTCTCATAATATGGGCAAGGATTGCCACATTGGCAATGAATGGGCAACCTAAAAAAAACAATCCAAAAAATAAAATACATTACAATTAAATAAAATACAATCAATGTGTATCTTACCTTTGCCGAGATGAAGATTCAACCTCCTCATCCAATTGCGACACCAACTCTTGCCCCACGATGCAATGATCCTTATCAGTAATGATGCAAAGAAGTCCATGATCCTCAGTTGCTTGCAGAGGAGTCCCAGTGAGTAGATCGTATCTTCTTTCTGGTCTTCAACATGTCCAGGAGATGTTGATCCACCACCTTCTTGGAGTCAAATGAGATGTGACAGGCCTTATTTAAGGCCAGTGATGTCACATTTGACTGACAAATGGTACATCAACCAATATTAATGTTGCTGCCTGAGGAGGACAAAGATGAGGATGGGGATGGCCTCCATCTTTTAAGTACAACTTTTATTTACTATTTGTTGGTTGGCTAATGTTTTATTTTTAATTCTGCAAATACGCTATTATCCAGATATGGATAATAGGCCTTTTGCCCATTACAGTGTGTGTAGGGGGGGGGGGGGCTTGGGTTTGAGGAGGGGTGGGGGTTGTTGGGTTTCCATTGCGGCCAATATGGCTATCTGTGTCCCATTTAGGACATAGATTTCCACAGTGACAATCAATGAATTTAATGGCTAAAGTATTTTTTCTATAGCAATGTATTGTATTTTATTTTGTAACTATCCCCCCCTCCCGCAGCAGGGGTAGGGTGTACATGTGTGAACAAAGTCCTGCTCTGCTCCCGATGGGATTAGAGTGTCAGCTCCTTGGTCAGTTACCTGTGATCTCTGGGTTCCCATTGGCAGGTTCAGGCCTTGGCTGTAATGGAGGGTAGTTGGTGGGTTGGAGGACAAGATAAGAAATAGGGCGCCAGGATCTTTTGCAACTCACAGGTATTTTATTGATAGACACACACCAGCTCCAGGCTTGCACAGGATCAATTATTATCATTTAGAGCACAATACCTCATTAGACAGGTTCCTCAGTGACAATCCACAGTGACAATTAATGGATTAAATGGATAGAGTATTTTTTCTATAGTAATATATTGTATTTTATTGTATTGCACTGTGATGATTATTTGAATGGGCAAAAGTACTATGAGCCATCTTTATACAAAATAGCACTTTTGCCCATTCCTGTGTGGTGTTGGTGGTTGAGGGGGTGGGTGAAGGGTGTAGTTGCCCAGCTGAGGATGGTTAGGGTCGTGGTGGGGGTTAATCCCTTCATTACCTTAGCGGTTGTAACGACTAAGGTAACGGAGGGGTTAATACCTCATGTGAGGCCTTAACTACCCTCTTTGGGGCTGTTTTTATTTTAATTTTATTAACACAGTATTGAAGCAAGTCTGGGGACCCCCTGCTTCCCAGGGTACAAGCCCCGGTAGGGGGTGCCGGAATCTGCACCAAGTTTAATTCTCCCACGTCACTTGACCGGGACATTTAATCTTCACAGAGATTCCGGCACCCCCTACGAAGGCCTGTACCCTGGGAAGTAGGGGATCCCCAGACCTGAAATTAAGGGGTCCAGAGACTCCCTGCTTTAGTAATATGTTAATAAAATGACAATAAAAACAGTGTGATCGCCTGTAAGAGCTGTGCAGGGAGATGCTCCCTATGCAGCTCCCTCTGTGCAGCTCTTACAGATCGCCCGGGCAGATCTTAGGTAAAGACAGAGCTAGAGACACTGCTAGCTCGAGCAATATGGCATTTTCCTACCGAACGGTATCTGACTTGCGACAACTCGTTCTATATACCGTGATAACAGAAATGTGAGACCGGTCAATAGGAACATACCAAACCAATCGATATGGCAGTGATGTTATTGAACCTAACTGAATAAGCCCGATAGAGTGTGTGTGATATCATGCATGTTAATGCATGATATAACTAAAGTGTTTTAATTAGTGTTGGATATTTTATATTTAATTTGTGTATATTATAAGAGAGGAAAAAAATATATATATTATATAGATGAGTTAATGTGTGTAATTAAGCTTGTGCATAATTTATCTAAATAAGAAATAGTATTGAATGAATGAATAAATTAATTAATATGAATGAATATTATAATAAAAAGTGAAATGTAAATTCCTAGCTATTTTCATATAAATAAATATAAAAAGACAAAATACAATTAAGTAGCGCTATGGGGTGCACTTATATATATGTGATAGAGTGAATGTGTGAAACCGTGTTTATACAGATAAATATGAGGCAATAATTACCAATAGTGATAAGTGCTCTATTAAAAATCAAGAAATAGATATACCATATATTCACAGTAAGAAATATATTTCCACTCAGTATATACAAATAAGAAAAAGGATATATAATGAGCTAAACCAGTAGATAATTCAGAATAAATAAAGAGTCCAAAACCAGATGGTAATTGATCTCTGTATTTCTGTGAGCCTGTGGGAGGGAATCTTCATTTTGAGATTAGTTCCGGGGACAAAGGGGATTGGGATGATTTCTCTAGTGAGTCCTCTGAGTCTGATTAGGAATCGTCCTTAGGATAGCACCTGTAGCCAGGGTATTTCCTAGAAGGATCACTCCTAATTCCTCCACTGTAAGTGACGAAGTAGTTGCTTATTATATGATTAGGTGGAAGGTAGGCAGGTCCATTTACATGGATAGTGTGGAGTATGTATCAGCAGGTCAACCAAAGCAAGTGTTTTCTGTAATGATACCAGATGCAACAGGGGCTTTAGGTATGAAACCCGACCCCAATCAATATTATTGAATAGGTTCTCCATGCTAGGAGGAAACCGAGTTATATCTAGATTGGTAGTGAGTTGTTTCTTGCACATAAAATGTTTCTGTCCAGCAGTCAATTGATGTATATTATTTACATACCGCTGTAATGTACTATGGTCACGAGAAATGTTATCATGCATATTGAATGTGAAATCATTATGTGAAATGTTCTCTTGTTATGTTCAGGTTACATTCAACGATGGTACCCAAAAATTTAGGACCCAAGTGGGGGCGTTGGGATTCCACGAGAGGGAGAGTATAGCCAGGTCCCCTGATGGCTACTATTCTGCCATGTACTGGCAGTAAGCCCTGGTACAATCAGGTTGCCAGTAGTTTATATGGGGTTTTCCCCTCTGAGGAGCTGCACTTGAGTGACAGCGGGAGGCGGTGACATCCGGCCTGGGCATGACCAATCATGAGACAGATCTGGTGCCCTCCTCCTGGCAGTACTTAAGGGCAGTGCCGCCCCAAATTCGGTAGTGCCTCAACCCACTTGAGAGGGGCAGGTCACACAGCCAAGAGCCTGACTATTGGACCTTCTATGGTCCTCTTCACTCTGGGGGAGAGTGAGTGTGTACCATACCTCTGCCTCTGCTAGAGGGGCAGGGAAGAGCTGGGGCTGCTGTGGGTGCCCTTAGCCTGTAGTGAAGGTCCAGGGACCATCCTTCAGTGGTAGCTGAGTGACTGCATCGGGCAGAACTCTGCCTTGTCACTGTGCTGTACAGTGAGAACAATAAACCGTTCCTGTTATACTTCCTGCCTGGTGTGTGACCTTACTGGAGGGGGGGGTAATTGTTCAACCATGGGAGATCACCTTCAGTTCCCTGGAGCCTACGGCAGATGGAGGTGCTGCACTGCTAAAGAATATGTAGGGTATGAACCCCAGAAACCTAGTCCTGTGTCCCCACTACGGCCGCCGGACGACTCAGCCCTCCTGTTACCAGCAGGTATCATGCACCACACGACCAGTAATGACAGAATCTCCCAGAGGGTGGGAGAATCACTGTTACATATTTTTATAGGGCACTTCCCTAACTAAGAAAAACAATAAACAGGGGAGGAATACTTAAAACTATATACATGTGAGATTCCCTCCTGGAGTCAAAGAAATCTGGGGGAAAAACACATGTATGCCGCTTTTATAACCTTGGTAGGGGTATAACCACATCTTCAGTTACTGGGCAGAATATATGTTGCAGAAGTCCTTACCATGTACATGTGACCTTCCAGAACTAAGACATGGCTAGACATGTGCATTGAAAATGCAACACTATGGTAACAATAATGTGACTAACTCACATGTCAGAGCCTTGTGGGGACTTAACCCCCGCACTCCCTGCAGCTACCAGGACTTACATGCAGAGTAAAGGGAAATTCCTAGTCGGGTGCTACACCTAGTAAGACCACACCTTGAATATGGAGAACAGTTTGGGGCACCGCTCTATAAAAAATTATTTATGGAACTAGAAAAGGTGCAGCATGAACAAGAAAGAAAACAGCTTCTCTCCATGAAAACACAGCACTGCCACATGGACCAAGGCATAACAACCCCTCTGCCCCACTTGTTTCTTTCTCCTGAGACTCTTATTGCCCTTTCTCACCTCAACCTCGGATTCTTAACCCCTCCAACCCTCACCCTGGGACTCTTAAGCCCTTTCTTCTACCCACAACCTAGGACTCTTAACCCCTTCTCATACCTCACCATGGAACTCTTAATCCCTTACCCCAACCCTCGGAGGTTCGGAGAAACAATATTTTTACATTTACCACCCCAGAGTACCAGTACTAATGTAGAATCTTTTGTAGTCAAACATAGTACCATTACATTTTGTAAGACATTTCAACCACGGGCCCTGAGCTGTGCTCTCCCAAACACTCCAAATACTTTCCACTGCTATGAACAGGTTACTGGGCTCGATGGACAGTTGGGTTTGGCCCCCTATCAGAAGTTATTATGTTCTTAAGAGACCCACAAGTATTATCTATTATCGACTATCTCTTTATAAATAGAAACGTGCTGGGAACATTTGCAACAAAATACGAGGTTAGAATAGAAATGGAACAAAGAAGCAATTGCATAATTGTTTACGAAGAACTAAAGAACTAGAACTTTAAAACAGATAGCTGTCTAATTTGTAAGACTTCTTACTCGGGTTTCAATTATTAAAACTATTCTAGGGATGCGCTTAGTGGACTGTAAAGAGAATTATTCTACATGACACCTAATTTCATCATGAGCTTCCTTTTCTACTTTCTGTCAGACGCTATACTCAATAAAAAAAACAATTACTTGTTTGTTGGAAGATTTTCACTTCAAAGATTTAACTTGTAAAATCTTTAAAGTGAACATACCTTGCGACCTTTCATAAATCCCCAGAGACCAACCCTGTACACATCTACTGGCACTCGGGAGTGTGCTATGAGAACAAGAGATCACAGAGATAATACTATGCAAATAACTTGGGAAGGGAATCAATAAATATTTCTTCAGCCATTTCAGTTTTCAATTTTCATGGCAATAACATAAAATTAGTGACAGCTGAGACCTAGAGTAGTGTGGTTCCAATAATGTTAATGAAATGCAGGCAATAAACTGAAAGGAAATAGTATGGTAATAGTAATTATGATATGGTAATGACAACAAACGATGTGACAAATAGTCAAGAAACTGAATAGTATTTCTAAAAATGCACTTGAATCTGTGACTTCTTCCTTTAACCCAAGGGTTCTGTACTCCAGTCCTCAAGACCCCCCAACAGGTCAGGATATCTGCGCCACTGATTGAGCCTCCTGTGCTGAAGCAAGGATAGCCTTAAACCCTGACCTGGTTGGAGGTCTTGAGGACTGGAATTGAGACCCCTGCTTTAAACTTTTTTTTTTTTAATACTCATATTTTATTGATTTTACAACGTATTCTGTAAACATCCAGAAATGAGTCCACACAAAGAAAAAAAGGGGGGAGTGAGGGGATGGGGGAGGGATCTACAGAAAGGA
This sequence comes from Ascaphus truei, assembly GCA_036426205.1. NCBI lineage: Eukaryota > Metazoa > Chordata > Amphibia > Anura > Ascaphidae > Ascaphus > Ascaphus truei. The sequence continues at coordinate 22,537 of WSYH01006412.1, forward strand.
GAAAATTAAGAAGGGGAAGGGAGAAGGGGTGGGGAAGGGAGAAGGGATGGGGGGGGTTGGGTTCTCAACTCAGATCAGTGGTACAATTGCATTGTTGTGAAATAACAAAGATAAAGATTCATATATGTAAATTACAGAGCAGGTATGCTTTAACCCTTTTAAGCTTAGTGTCCTGAACCATTGTCACTTGAGTGAAGTACATCAGGGTAACATTTCCCCACTGTGTCTGTGTCACTTAAATTTTTAATTTCAGGCTGTGTGAGAAGTTTTAACCCCCCCCCCCCCCCCCCCCCCCCCCCCACACCAAATTTCTAGAAAAAACACATTACTATAAAACAAAACTCTAGCCGTTTCATCCATTGATTGTCACTTTGGTCATCCATACCCTCAATGTGCCACATTGGCAAGCAATGGCCACCCAAAAAACCCTCACCATCCCTACCCCCAACACCTCCCCCTGGCACACTGCAATGTAAAAAAGGCCTATTGTTCATATCTGGATAATAGTGCATTTGGCCATTAAAAAGAAAACATTAGGCAGCATATAGTAAATTTAAGTTGTACTTACCCCTGCCAGGATGACGGCTGTCCTAGTCCTCATCTTTGGCCCTCTGGTCCTCCATGTCTTCCGTGGGCAGCAACATTAAAATAAAAATACTAACTACTAGCCACTAACCCCTTAATCACCTTAGTGGTTATTAACTGCTATGGTAACTAAAGGGGTTAACAACCCCCCCACTACCCACCGGGAGACCTAACCATGCTCCACGGGGCAACTACCCCCACCACGACACATACAAATGGGCAAAAGCAGTAATAGCCAAATATGGCTAATAACACAGAAGGAAAACCGTTATTCCTCACCTATGCTTCAGAACTGAGAGGAGCCTTTCCTCTGCCAAGAAAGCTGAAGCCTTGTGACTGGATACACATTCTGCACCAAATTGCAGCAGACTCCCCTGGAGAAGCTTCCATGCCCTGCCAATGCTATCTTCGATCTTTGTTGAACATACAGGCCTGGTAAACGAAAGAAATGAAATGTAACGCACGCCAGGTTTCAAATCCTTTGTCTCAGTTTATTACTCATAGGGTAATGACTTTTATACAGAAAAAATAAGATATTAGTTAGAGGCGTAACATAGGCGTATCCTGGGTGTGTCTTGGGCGTAGCTTTGATTAGAGGCGTGATTTAGGGGCAGGACATATTAGTGGCATGTCTCTCCCAAATACAAGCAATGTCTGAATACATAGCTTATTCATTGTCTGTTATCAAAAGAGACCTTGAGTCTTTAGCAACTATATTACACTATTTTGCTTCTTGCATAGAACCAGTTTATTGTATTCTAACTAAAACAGCAGGAGACTGTCCATACAAAAAGTATCTTAGCAATATCCTGAGCAGGAAGAAAGGAAATGCAATTTGGCAGAAACTGAGTGCATTTACAGTACCGACACACTTTATCCGAGTGTGGTCGGTACCGCAAGCCGGGAAATCTCCCGGCTTGCTAGTGGCCGCCCCTCGGCGTGCCGCGCGTCATAGACGCGCGGTCACGCGTCATCGGGAGCGTGCGCCCCCTGCACGCGCGTCCAGGGGCTCCCCGAGGGAGCCCTGGTGTCCCGCGATCGCGGGACAGCGGCAGGGGGTTCCGGGGGACCCGGCGGACCCGGCAGCGGTAGGGAGAGCGCCCCGATCGGAGGGCGCTCTTCCGCTGCTTCGGCGCGCGCCCGTCACTCTCGGGCGCGCGCCAGGCTACTGCTGCAGCAGAGAACGGGCAAATGCTCGAATAAACTCTGCCGCAGCAGTAGGAATTATATTTCAGCAAAAGGCTGACTACAGAATCTTAACTAGTTATGATCAGACAAAATGGAAGCTTAACACAAGTGTAGATTCTGGCCTGACCTACTGGTGCTAACAAACACGTTTGCCCATTTGTTTTCAAAACAAAATACACAATAAAACAACATTTACATAACAGTACAATACATGACACAGTAGGCAATAAACCCAGTGATTGTCACTGTGGTAAACTATGCTCATAATATGGGCAAGGATTGCCACATTGGCAATGAATGGGCAACCTAAAAATAAAAATCCAAAAAATAAAATACATTACAATTAAATAAAAACAAACATTGGCTAAAAATGCATTGATTGTTACTGTGGTTATCTTTACCCTCAAATGGGCATAAATAAACACATTGCCAGTCAATTGACATCCTAAAAAAAAATACACAATTGAATAAAATACAATCAATGTGTATCTTACCTTTGCCACGATGAAGATTCAACCTCCTCATCCAACTGTGGCACCAACTCTTGCCCCACGATGCAATGATCCTTATCAGCAATGCTGCAAAGAAGTCCATGATCCTCAGTTGCTTGCAGAGGAGTCTCAGTGAGTAGATCGTATCTTCTTTCTGGTCTTGAACACGTCTAGGAGATGTTGGGGTCCACCACCTTCTTGGGGTCAAATGAGATGTGACAAGCCTTATTTAAGGCCAGTGATGTCACATTTGACTGACAAATGGTACATCCACCAATTTTAATGTTGCTGCCTGAGGAGGACGAAGATGAGGACGAGGACGGCCTCCATCTTTTAAGTACAACTTTTATTTACTATTTGTTGGTTGGCTAATGTTTTATTTTTAATTCTGCAAATACGCTATTAGTGGCTATTTGTGTCCCATTGAGGACATAGATTTCCACAGTGACAATCAATGGATTAAATGGCTAGAGTATTTTTTCTATAGCAATGTATTGTATTTTATTGTGTAACCCCTCTATCCCCCCGGCAGCAGGGGTACTGTGTACATGTGTGAACAAAGTCCTGCTCTGCTCCCAATGGGATTAGAGTGTCAGCTCCTTGGTCAGTTACCTGTGATCTCAGGGTTTCCGTTGGCAGGTTCAGGCCTTGGCTGTAATGTAGTTGGTGGGTTGGAGGACAAGATTAGAAATAGGGCGCCAGGATCTTTTGAAACTTACAGGTATTTTATTGACAGGCACACACCAGCTCCAGGCTTGCACATGATCCATTATTATAATTTAGAGCACCATACTTCATTAGACAGGTTCCCTGTATAATGCTCTCTTCAGGGCAAGTTCCCTCGGTGCCCCTTCCCATTCAGGTAAGTACTTCTGGATCAGTCTTGGCATCTAGTCCACCACAAATCTTTTGGGCTTCCTACTGTAGCTTCCAGCACACTGCATCCCAAAATACTGCTTCAGCCTCAATATCACTCAGGAAGGGCTTACTTCTATTCTCTTGGTTTTGTATGTGCCTCCCAGGAGCTGAGTCATCACTGTTCCAACTGTCACTAACTTACTAATTTACTAATTCCTAACTCATAAGTTACTAACTTCTAAGTTACTAACTTATTCCTAACTCACTAGCTCACTAACTTATATCTCACTCCTTGCCTTGTCTCCCTCTCAACTGTCTTAATCTTAACTGTCATACATCTCACAGCCTCACTGGTTGCCTAGCAACATGTGAACTGCAGACTCTGAAGCTGTGACATACTCCTATGAAAAAGTAAGTGGACTACCGTATATTCCGGCGTATAAGACGACTGGGCGTATAAGACGAATTGGGTTCCGTATAAGACGAACACCCCAACTTTCAGTTAAAATATAGTGTTTGGATATACTCGCCGTATAGAACTACCCTCTTCCAACGCAACAACAACCAATAAAAAATTAAAAAAACATCAGATTTGATTTCAATATACTGACTGTGCAGGCCAAACCTAATCTAATCTCTTTTGCCCTCTTACTCCGCGCATTATTATGGGGCGCGCCGAACGTGGCCGTTGCGCCAGCCCAGCTAGCAGATGCCCCTCCCCTTCCTCTTCCCCTCGCGACCCACACACACAAAGCACACCCACACAGGCAAGCACAAAAAAACATACAGAGCATCGAGACAATAGAGAGACACACAACACACACCACCACACACACACACAACCACACACACACACACACACACACACACATCACACACAACACACTACACACACACACACACACACACACACACACACAACCAAAAAATAACACCACACACACCAAACACACACCCACCAACACGCATACACAATCAAAATAAGAACCAGCACAAAAAACACACACAAAACTACACACAACACACACACACAGCAGGAAGAGACACACACAGCACACACACACACACACACAGACTACACACACACACGAGACAAAACACACACACACACACACACACGCAGACACACACACAACAAACCACACCAAGCCAACACACACACACACAAAACACACACACACACACACATTAACACACACACACAATTATACACACACACACACACACACACACACACACATCATTATACACACACACACACAACTATACACACACACACAACACAACCACTATACATAATATACACACACACCACACATCACTATACACACACACACATCATTATAACACACACACATACTGTACTGCTTGCTCTGCTCCCCCGTGCTGAACACTGGAGGAGAGTAAAGACAGGAAGAGGGGGCTTGTGTCTGTGTGCAGAGGGACGCCCCGGCCCCTCTGCAGAACGGGAAACAGCAGCAGCAGCAGCACGGAGCTCTGCCTGCCACTGCTTGCTCTGCCCCCGCATTTTGCCGGCGTATTAGACTATACCGGCGTATAAGACGACCCCCCGACTCAGAGAAGATTTTGCAGTGTTAGAAAGTCGTCTTATACGCCGGAATATACAGTATATATCTACTAAACTGCCTGTCCCATTGTCCTCCGTCCCACTCTACAACGCTTACTGACTAAACTGTCCTTTTTTATATGTCAGCGGGAGCTCCCTCGCGCTACAAACTGCCTTAAATGCAAATGCAGCCACCTATTGGCTACAGGAGCAGTGACATTCCTTGAGGCTCATGGGACTTGTAGTCCCTGCTCTGAGCCTTGGCTGCGTTATAGGGACGTCGACAGCGACGTCGCTTCAAACAACAATGCATTGAATCTGTAGCTGCGTATAGTAGGCGCGATGGCGACGGAGCGACGGAGCGACAGAGATACGTGAATTTCTGTAGTCAGTAGAATTTGATTTTACAGAGACGGTCTCCTCATGTGACAGGCGTAACCAATCAGATAGCTCCTGATGCAGAGAGAGGGGGAATGTGTCTGTGTGTGAGTGCAGGGAGACGGGGGGGGTGGTGTGATGTGTGTGTGGATTGTATGTGTGAGTGGGGAGGTTGGTGGATGGGGGAGATTGTGTGGGGTGTGTGTGGGTGTGGTGTAGGGTGTGTGTGTGTGTGTGTGGTGTGTGTGTGTGTGTGTGGTGTGTGTTGTGTGTGTGTTGTTGTGTGTGTGGTGTGTGTGGTGTGTGTGGGGGTGTGGTGTGTGGGGTGTGTGGGTGTGTGTGTGATGTTGTATTTTGGGTGGGGATGTGGGTGTGTGGGTTGATGTTGGGTTTGTGGGATTTGTGTGTGTCATTGTGTGTGTGTGGTGTGTTTGTGTATTGTGTTGTGTTTGTGGGTGTGTGTGTGTGATTGTGTGTGTATTGTGTGTGGTGTGAGATCAGGGCCGCCAACAGAAATCATGGGGCCCAGGACAAATAAAAGGAGAAGCCCCCAACCCATAGGCACCTACTGCGGATATATTTTTTTAGCGCGTAACTTTACTTAATCCCCAATAAATATAAAATACACACACCACCCCAATACAATATAAAATACACCCCCACCCCAATACATCTATAAATATACCGCAAAACATATACAAATTATCCCAACCCCCCCAGTACATCTAAAAAAACCCCAACCCCCCACCCCAATACATATAAAAATAACACCCCAATACATATAAAAATCAGCTTATGTTAGTGATGATCTCAGGTTCGGGCTGGTTGGCGGGGGGCCGGCGACCGACAGGGACTGGGGGGCCGGTGGTGGCGGGACTGCAGGTGTTGGCATCCTGGGTCCAGGCAGTTCATTTAAAAAAAATAATAATAAAATAAACGACACTGCAACCGGTGCCTGGTCTTTCTGACGGCAGCGCTGGAAGTCAGCTGGGCTAAGTTCCAGCGTGCGCCGGGTCGTGAGAGCGAGACCCGGCATGCGCAGAGGCAGACAAAGTGCCTGCAGGGGGCAGGGCCAGCGAAAATGCTGTGATGTGTGCCGGGACCCCCCGCAGTCCCTCAGCTGCTGGGCCCACCGCCAGCACCGGCCCCCCTGCCCGCCGACACTACCAGCCGCCAGGCCCTCGCAACTGCCCCCATGCCAGCCACGCTCCCATCTCACAGCACCACCACGCCGGGCCCCGCCACCGCCCCCGCAGCTACCGCCACTGCAGGCCACCCGCCATGCCCCCCCCACGACTCCACAGCCCCCCCGCAGCACCACCAGCCACGGGCCCCTGCCACCACCCCCCCCGCAGCACCACCAGCCGCCGGGTCGAGTCACTGCCAACCGCCAGCCACCGCCCCCCGCAAGCACTGCGCCCCCACAGTCACAGCCCTCCCCGGCACAAACCGCCACACCGGCACACCGACCCCCCCGAGCCACCAGCACACTGCCCCCCCCCCTGCAGCCACCGGCCTCCTGACCTGAGACATCCCAAAGGTAAGTCTGATTTTTATTGTAGGGGGTGGATTTTATATATGTTTGGGGGGGGTTGGGTATTTTTGATTTTAGAGTAGTAAAAAGTAAAAATTGCACGCTAAAATTTGTTTTTCCTTGGTATATGGGGTGGGGGGGGGAGGACCTTGTCCTTCATTTGTCCTGGGCCCCATTATTTCTGTTGCGGCCCTGATGTGTGTGTGGTGTGTGTTGTGGTTGTGTGATGGGTTGTGGTGTGTGTGTGTGTGTGTGTGTGTGTGCCTGTCTGTCTGTCTGTCTGTCTGTCTGTCTGTCAAGTGAAACAAACTATATGAACAACTTTAAAATAGTAAATTGTCCCGAAATTTAAAGTAAAAATACTGTAAATTCAGCTTACAAACAGAAATTACAACTCCTCTCCATTTCAGCCTTCCCCCTTGCTCTTGTCCCCACACCTCTGTTTTCTGTCACTCCCTTTGTAGCAAGAGACATCTCCCAAACTCAAATTACAACTTTCGCTTGGGCTACGGAGACAGGTGACGTCATCCGTAGCTGTAGCTGTAGCCGTAACTGGCACTATAAGCCGAGCCTTTCCTGTAATGGCCGCCGCACCTGCACTTCTCTGCGCATGCGCGACCTACTTCACATGCGTGGCCAATCCCAACATGGCCGCCGCAAGTCATCCCGAGCATCTGCGCATGCGTGAGCCCTGCGCGCGTGCATAACAAACATGGCTGCGCCCTGCAGAGGGAGCCGCCAGAAAGCCCGTCGCCACCCACAACAGCCTCCCATAGCAGTGGAGGTAAGGGGGGAAAACGGAGGACCGGGGAGCCAGAGGGGACCTGGCTACAAGTGTATTGCACTGTGATGATTATTTGAATGGGCAAAAGTGCTACGAGCCATCTTTATACAAAATAGCACTTTTGCCTGATCCTGTGAGGTGTTGGTAGTTGAGGGGGTGGGTGAAGGGTGTAGTTGCCCCGGGGAGGATGGTTAGGGTTGCGGTGGCGGTTAATCCCTTCATTACCTTAGCGGTTGTAACCACTAAGGTAATTGAGGGCTTAATACCTCACGTGAGGCCTAACTACCCTCCTTGGGGCTGTTTTTATTTTAATTTTATTAACACAGTATTGAAGCAGGTGGTGTCTGGACCAGAACCGCATTCAATCAGGTCCGGGGACCCCCTGCTTCCCAGGGTACAGGCCCCGATAGGGGGTGCTGGTATCTCCGCCAAATTTAATTCTCTCTCGTCACTTGACTGGGACATTTAAACTTCACAGAGATTCCGGCACCCCCTACGAAGGCCTGTACCCCGGGAAGCAGGGGGTTCCCAGACCTGAAATTAAGGGGTCCAGACATCCCCTGCTTTAGTAATATGTTAATATAATTACAATAAAAACAGTGCAATCACCTGCAAGAGCTGTGCAGGAAGATGCTCCCTATGCAGCTCCCTCTGTGCAGCTCTTACAGATCGCCCGGGCAGATCTTAGGAAAAGACAGAGCTAGAGGCACTGCTAGCTCGAGCGATATGGCATTTTCCTACCGAACGGTATCTGACTTGCGACAACTCGTTCTGTATACCGTGATAACAGAAATGTCAGACCGGTCAATAGGAACATGCCAAACTGATCGATATGGCAGTGATGTTATTGAACCTAACTGAATAAGCCCGATANNNNGAAGCACGGATAGGAGTGTGTGCTGACTACCATGCATGTAATGAATGATATAACTAAAGTGTTTTAATAGGGTGTCATAATTGTATATTTAATTTGGTCTATATAAAAGAGAGGAAATATATATATATTATATAATGAGTTAATGTGTGTATTAAGCTTGTGCATATAATCTAAATAGAAATAGTATTGATGAATGAATGAATAATATGAATGAATACTTATATAAAAAGTGAAATGTAATTACTAGCTATTTTAATAAAAGATATATAAAAAGACAAAAAAAATAAGTAGCACAGGGGGTCACTTATATATGTGATAGACAGTGAAAGGCTTGAAATAGTGTTTATACGATAAATATGAGGCAAAAATTGCGACTGTCTGATAGTAAGTGTTCTATTAAAAATCAGAAGAAGATAGATATACCATTATTACGAAGGACGCGGGCATGGTCAGCGCTAGACCGCTGACCCGCGCTCATGTTCATGTGAGCCCCTGCACCGCAATGAGGTCGGAGGTTTAGGGAGACGAGAGAGCAATGAGGCACGCTTCAGCGCAGCGTGCAAGGAGCAGAACGACAATACAAGTTTTTAGTTACGCCGTAGGGGAGCGCATAGGAGCGGTTCTCAGTGGCGGTGTGACCCAATTTGAGGGCGCAACCTAGCTCCGTGACGTCATGACGCGACCCCGAGACCACTTCCGGAGCTGGAGTTTCATCGACTACAGCCTTAAAAACATACGTATACTATGTATATCCACTCAGTATATACAAATAAAAAGGGATATAAAATGAGCCAAACCAGTTAAGATAGTCAGAATTAATAAAGAGTCCCAACACCGATGATAATTGAATCTCGAGTGGAGTGGAGCTGCTCTCAAACAATGATACAATATAATCAACTAACAATGAACCAAATGCAAGCGCACGCTACAGAGAGGTATAATTTCCGTTAAGAGTGTTCTTCCTCCCCTTGGCATGGCATTTTCCTACCGAACGGTATCTGACTTGCGACAACTCGTTCTGTATACCGTGATAACAGAAATGTCAGACCGGTCAATAGGAACATGCCAAACTGATCGATATGGCAGTGATGTTATTGAACCTAACTGAATAAGCCCGATAGAGTGTGTGTGATACCATGCATGTTAATGCATGATATAACTAAAGTGTTTTAATTAGTGTTGTATAATTTATATTTAATTTGTCTATATTAAAAGAGAGGAAAATATATATATATTATATAAATGAGTTAATGTGTGTAATTAAGCTTGTGCATAATTAATCTAAATAAGAAATAGTATTGAATGAATGAATGAATTAATATGAATGAATATTATAATAAAAAGTGAAATGTAAATTCCTAGCTATTTTAATATAAATATATATAAAAAGACAAAAAAAATAAGTAGCACTATGGGGTGCACTTATATATATGTGATAGAGTGAATGCTTGAAATAGTGTTTATACAGATAAATATGAGGCAAAAATTGCGACTAGTGATAAGTGTTCTATTAAAAATCAAGAAATAGATATACCATATATTCACAGTAAGGCCGCGGGCATGGTCAGCGCTTAGCCGCTGACCCGCGCTCATGCTTGCCAGTGAGCCCCTGCAGCCGCAATGAGAGCGGCTTTAGCAGAGGCTCGCGCACGCTTCCGCAGGCGTGCAGAGGCGTAGCAGACAATACATTTTTAGTTTACGCGCTGAGGGGAGCGGAGGGCCGGTCACGTGTGCGGTTCGCCCAATGAGGGCGAACCAGCTCCGTGACGTCACTGGACCGACCCCAGACACGCCTCCGACGGCTGGAGTCTCTATCGACTCAGCCTAAAAAATACAGTATACTGTATATCCACTCAGTATATACAAATAAAAAATGGATATATAATGAGCCAAACCAGTAGATAGTTCAGAATAAATAAAGAGTCCAAAACCAGATGGTAATTGATCTCGATGGAGTGGACTGCTCTTCACAAATTATTAATAAATAACAAATAAAAGAGACGCGCAGCTCCATAGCAAATAATTCCTTACAGATTATTTCTTAAAACAGTCACCTCTTACAGAGTTATAGCTCTAAAATGCTATTTTATCCTGTTCTCTTATGTTGCAATGTCAAGAGAACTGTCTCTCTCTTTTTTATTAAATTAATCTGTACGGAATTCAGCTTTGAGAGCGTTGCACTTCATTTTCTTTTTCCTTAATATATATATATATATTCTTTTATCCTTATATATATATATATATTTGTGAAAAGATGACCTAGGCGCAAACAAAAGGGAAGGGAGAAAATAATAATAAAGTGGGAAGTCCACAATAAATCAAAAAACAGAGCACCGTCAAGGAAGGGAATCCCAAAAAACAAATGTCACTATATCCGATTCGGAACGAGAAAATTCCTTTCTGTAGACAATTAGGAGTATGAATAATAAGTAAAATATGGAAATGATGACCCGATGGTATAATTCTATCAATCAGGATTGTAGATTCTATAATCAGTGCAATATTTGAGTGAATAGTAGTCTTCTTAGAAAATTTCATTATAAAAACTTTACTTAATACAAAAATAAAACCCAACTAATCAAGTCACTCACACACCCAGTCAAGTCTAGTCAAGTCAAGTGTCAAGTGTCAAGTCAAAGTCACCCACCCACCCAAGTCAAGTCACCCACCCCCCCCAGTCACCCACCCAGTCAAGTCACCCACCCACCCTCTCCGTGTCACCCTCTCCGTCACCCTCTCCCTGTCACCCTCTCCCTGTCTCTGCCACTCTCCCTGTCTCTGCCCTCTCTCTGTCTCTGCCCCTCTCTCTGTCTCTGCCCCTCTCTCTGTCTCTGCCCCTCTCTCTGTCACCCTCTGTCACCCACACTCTCTCTCCTCTCTGTCGCACCCACACTCTCTCTCCTCTGTGTCGCACCCACACTCTCTCTCCTCTCTGTCACACCCACACACTCTCACACTCTTGATCTGGATATCTTATTTACCCTGTATATCTTAACTGCCCTATACCTACACCGAAATAACCTATACTGCTTTCTTCAAGATCTAACGCTGGAGCTTCACACAGGAGACCTCGGAATCCCCCCTAACCCAGAAGACAGGTAGGGAACACCTCCCCTCCAATGTATAACATTGTGGGAATGAGGGTAGCTGGACATTGAGGGACTGCGGACCAGGTAAGATCCCAGGCGGGATTGCTGCTGTAGATATTGTGAAGAGGGGGCATCCTGACACTGGTTAAAGGGTTCAGGAAACTAGTCATTCATATCTGGCTTTTTTCTCTAGATCCGACATTTACACACACACACACACACACACACACACGTAATTATGTAACAAGGACTAATTGTAGTAAAGTATAAATGTAATACAATAAATAAACTGTTATGTCAAAAACTAATGTTGTTCTTACTAGACCCCCCCGCCAGCCCCGCTCAACCCCCCCAGCCAGCCCGCTCCCCCTGCCAGCCCCGATCCCTTCCCCCTGCCAGCCCCGATCCCTTCCCCCCGCCAGCCCCAATCCCCCAGCAGCTGACACCAAAGGTAGGAAGGTAGAGGGGAGGGTCTGAGTGTGCGTTTTGTGTGCTGTGATGTGTGTGCAGTGTGCTATGAGTGTGCAGTGTGCTATGAGTGTGTGTAGTGAGTGTGTGGTGTGAGTGTGTGCAGTGTGTTTGCTGGGAGTGTGTGCAGTGCGTGCAGTGTGTGCTGCGCGTGTGTGCTGTGAGTGTGTTGATATACAGTGATGTAAGGAGCGCACGATCCGGTAGGAGCGAGGGGAGGACCCCAGGTAACGAAAAATAAATATAATCCCCTCCCCCCCCTTCTTTTCTGGGTTAATCTTTATTAATATTCAATATACAGCATGTAGAACATGTTTTTTCTATCTATGGAGTTCTTATATATGTTTTGAATTCTTTAATATATTTATCATGACATAGCGTCCTGTGGTATTATGATTTAGTATATAATATCAATAAGGTTATATTACGTTATGCTGATTTATCATCATTCATCAAGCGCTTAGTACTGTTAGGTTATAGCACCATGTTTTTAATGTTGATGTTTTTTATATTATCATTTTTTTGTCATGTTTCTTTAGTCTATTGATATACTGTTATGTTTTCATACTATATATGCTTTTTTCATGGTGTCACCTTTTCAGTTCTTGTTATGGGTTATTTTATTATTATTTTTATTCTCTTTCTCCCCCTTGTTTCTTCTTCCTTCCCCCTCATTTTCCTTCTTTCTCTTTTCTTTTTCTTTCTTCCTTTTTCGTTTCCTTAGGCTTGAAGAAGTTTATTATTTACATTTGTTCACATTGGAATGTTTTTTTGTCCTTTAAGGGCTTCCATTGGCTCTTCTTGCCCTCAGATATTATAGCTTCATTTCCCTTCATGCCACCACTTCCGCCCATTGGTTGCGTCTGGCGTCCTGGTTGCTCGCGCTCGCACCTATTGCGCATGCGCGGGCGTCATGATGTCATTATGGATATTATTTTGGTGCAAACGGGATACAGGTAGGAAGGGTATTTATAAGGACTGGGTTTCATTGTATGTTTATCCTTGATAAAGAACGCCAACACGTTCGAAACGCATTGGATTTTAATGTCTTGATGACTCAATAAATTTATATTTTTTTCGTTACCTGGGGTCCTCTCCTTGCTCCTACCGGATCGTGCGCTCCTTACATGACTGTATATCAACTATCTCATCTTGGAAGCTGCACATTCATCCAGCCACACCAGGAGTCGTGAGTAATCATTGGTTCTTGCTACAGGGGTATCCTCCAATGAGATTGATGGTGGGGGCTTTTCCTTGCTTCCCACCACCTGTCTTCAGGGGGTTTGTACCCATAATTGCTGGCTATATTATCTATAAATCTTATTAATCTTGAATTACATTATTCTCCTTTGATTGTGGTTTTGGTGTTATTGGATATTCTACCTGGCTTTTGAGCGCTCCTCACATCTCTATCTGCTGTGTGTGTGCAAAAAAAACAATATTTGGGGTCCATGCTCAAATTGCGTTATAAGCAATCCGCGTTATAGCGGATCGCGCTATAACGGGGTTGAGCTGTACTTTGAAAACAGGTTTGCTATACTCCCAATTTTTACGCATAATAAGAATTACTAGTGATCCGCTGGAATTAGATCAAGCATTACTGGATATGAAAAACCATTTCCTGGAGCGTGGATATGGGAATAAGGAGATTTCCATGGCCCTCGAACAGGCGAAAAAGTTGATAGAAATATGTTACCAAAACCACAAAGTAAAAAAAGATTATGATAACTGTTTCAATGTCAAAAGTACCTTCAGCACTGCCTCAGGCTTTATTAATAAATGACAAACATATTGGCAACATTTTCATTAAGCAACCAAGATTCTGCTACCTGTTTTTTAATGGTATTTTGTATATTTAGTTAATAGTTAGAGGGAGACTTCACTAAGTGAAGTACTCTGTAAGTATCTCGTTTTTGAAAAGATTTGATTTTTGACTGAAGCTTTCTCACATTCAGAGCAGTTATAGGGTCATCCCTTTGTGGATAATTTGGTGTCCAACAAGATTTGATTTCTGACTGAAGCTTTTCCCACATTCAGAGCAGTTATGAGGCTTCTCCCCTGTGTGGATTCTTTGGTGTGCAACGAGATTAGATTTTTCATTGAAGCTTTTCCCACATTCAGAGCAGTTATAGGGCTTCTCCCCTGTGTGGAGTCTTTGGTGTATAACAAGACTTGTTTTCCGACTGTAGCTTTTTCCACATTCAGCGCAGTTATAAGGCTTCACCCCTGTGTGGAGTCTTTGGTGTGTAACAAGACTAGATTTGTCACTGAAGCTTTTCCCACATTCAGAGCAGCTATAGGGTGATGTCACCCCTGTGTGGATTCTGTGGTGTGTAACAAGACGCGATTTCTGACTGAAGATTTTCCCACATTCTGAGCAGTTATAGGGTGTCACACCTGTGTGGATTATTTGGTGTGTAACTAGATCAGATTTACCACTGAAGCTTTTCCCACATTCGGAGCAGTTATAGGGTGTCACCCCTGTGTGGATTCTTTGGTGTGCAACAAGATTTGATTTTTGACTGAAGCTTTTCTCACATTCGGAGCAGTTATAGGGTCTCACCCCTGTGTGGACTCTTTGATGTGTAACAAGATGCGATTTCCGACTGAAGCTTTTCGCACATTCAGAGCAGTTATAGGATTTCTTCCCTGTATGGATTATTTGCTGCATAACATAACCTAAAGGGGGAAATACGGTATTCATGTCTCTGCTCTTTAAACTCTCTCCTTGTCTTGTCTGGTATTGTGGTGTCTGTAAGTTTAGTAAAATGCTGTTGATGGATAGGAATGCTCTGTAGAATTTCTTGTAATCTTGTTCCAATTTTCATACAGACTTGTTATATCCATTAACACTTCCTGTAATTTATGATGTTTGGGATATTTCTAATATTGAATCTTGCTCACAGATCAGTCATGGGCTGAAGATACATCTGTGGTGAGAAAATGTATTAATAAAACATTGCAATGCAACAAAGTACATTTGTAAGAGAAAGACACATTTTCATTGAGTTCAACCTTTATAAAATTCTACTTGTGCCAGATACTGAATCATATAATTTAAATTACATTGTTATATTAGTTATATTTACATTTACCCAGAAGAAGGCAAAGAAACACCCTAATGAATCAGTTTACAATTATGAGACATAAGTGGAAATAAATATTTCCTCCTCACTCAGTTATGGAAATCACACTACTCCCTCTATCAATGTTCTTCATATATTGTTCTGTTCTATATTTATTTATAACATGTTTTACCAGGAAGTAATTCACTGAGAGTTACCTCTCGTTTTCAAGTATGTCCTGAGCATAGGATTACTGTATAATGACAAATAATACATGGTTACAAATAGATACATAAGTGAACAGGGTATACATTATATACAAGACATTCATGCACAGTTAAAAATAATATATATTACTAGCTGAGAGACCCGGCGTTGCCCGGGATGTAAATGCGTAATAGGTAGTATTATTTATAAATCGTGGAACAATAGGTGACTGTTTGTTGTAAAGGTTGGATAATAATATTGAAAAGAAAGATGGAAGAAAATGTAATACGATGTTGTATAAAAATGGTTTAATGTAACCACACCACAGTACAATGTATATTTTGGTGGCATAAGTGATGTAAAAATCTGAGTCGTGTGTCCTGCTAGGGTGTGAGGCGGCGGGTGGCGCGTGGGTTGTGAGTGCTGTGTGCGAGTGGGGGTCCTGCTAGGGTGTGAGGCGGCGGGTGGTGCGTGGGTTGTGAGTGCTGTCTGTGAGTGGGGGTCCTGCAAGGGTGTGAGGCGGCGGCTGGCGCGTGGGTTGTGAGTGCTGTCTGTGAGTGGGGGTCCTGCTAGGGTGTGAGGCGGTGGGTCAGTGATGTCGGTGCGTAGGGGCGGGAGGCAGCAGGTGTGTGTGGCGGCAGGTATGTGTCGAGTGTGGCGGGTGTCTGTTGAGTGCGTGCAGCGGCGGTGAGGCAGTGGGTGAAAGGCAGAGGCGGCCGGAGTAAGGGCGGGTGAAAGGCAGAGGCGGGGGTGGGGAGGCGGTAAGGCGGGCATGAAGGCGAAGGGCGGCGGG
>WSYH01006413.1:0-10562 GCA_036426205.1 Ascaphus truei
CCAACATTCACCAATCTACTTCCCCCCCCAACATTCACCAATCTACTCCCCCCCCAACATTCACCAATCTACTTCTTGTGTCTCTGTGTGTCTCTGTGTGTTTCTGTCTCTCTGTGCGTCTCTCTGTGTCTCTCTGTGTGTCTCTCTCTCTCTGTCTGTCTGTGTGTCTCTATGTGTCTCTGTGTGTCTCTCTGTGTGTCTCTCCGTGTGTCTCTGTGTGTCTCTGTGTGTCTCTGTGTGTCTCTGTCTCTCTGTGCGTCTCTCTGTGTGTCTCTCTCTCTCTGTCTGTCTGTGTGAACGATGCAAATGTGGTGTTTTACACTTTGAACGCACAATACAATAATTCACATGCACGGAAAAAGAAGCGTTTCTTACAAATTTTTCCGGACAGGGGAAGTCAAATAGTTTCACCATTCCGAAGTCATCCCCCGTAACGAGGCTGATTCCTGAGTGAGAGACGCAGGCGCAGGTCACGTCCGACTTCTCGTTGTGCCTGGACCAGACTCCAACCACCTCATCTCCCAGGACACTGCGGGAATAAGGTCAGGACACGGATTTATCCAGCAGCAATCGCTTGGAGCAAGCCTCACTCGCTGGAAGGCAGCCAAACTCATTCACAGCATCAATGCACACTTACACACCATGAAATTAGGGCTCCAGTCCTCAAGGGCCACCAACAGGTCAGGCTTTCAGGATACCAATGCTTCGGCACAGGTGATGCAGTCATTGACTGAGCCACTCATTGAGCCACCTGTGCTGAAGCAGGGATATCCTGAATTAGAGTGATCCCATGAGATTGCCCCGTTTTAAGTCCAAACTAATTGTTCCTGATTTGGATTCCTGCATCTTGTCGATAATGCGCAGCCTTAAAATATGTGGCCACTATCTCGTTTTAAAGAACACTAACAGGCTGGGTTTACGGCTGCACTATACTCTGTCAAATTACAATCTTTGTAGCAAAAACAGGTTTTCCTCTTCATTTATACAACATACAAACACGAGCGTTATATCTCGCTGCACAAAGTGCATTGTTAACTTGCAGAACAGGAAGTAGAATTGTGATTAGCGCCATGCTGTGCAGTGCAGGCCTCAGTATTGGGTACACAGGGCTCACCTGGTCCAGGTAGCCCATGTTATCCTGTCAATCACAGCCTGGTCAGTGAGGAGTTTTCCTGAAGGCACTTCGTAGACCAGACGCTTATAACACCCAGTGGAGACCTGGAGATGGAGAATGACAAATGTGGATGGGCAATATAGCACATTGAGGCTGTGATGTGGGGAGCAGCTGGTAGCGCGGCATACAGAGCAGCATTAAAGCGCTGTATGTAACTGCAGTAGAGCGATGTAATGCAAACATTCGGGACGCCGGAGTATGACACTGCAGCACAGCTCCGTTTCATAGGGTGAAGTAACTTAAATGAGAGTACCAAATATTTTCATGAATAGGATCCCCTTCTTTTGAAAAGTTCTTAAAAAGATCATGAAAAACTTTCACTCTAACAATAATAATCCCAATATTAGGTAACAAAAACTGCTAAAACCTGGAAACAACGCACATTTTCTGTGTAAAATTTATTTTGTTCACTGTTGGTAAGTTACTGAAATTCACTTCTGACGTGGAATTCTCCTAGATCTCTTTTATTTCTCTTTTCCACATGTGCTGACACTTTCTTCTTTAGTGTGGAATAAGTAACATCCTCCACTGCAGAGAGGTTTTTTTTTGACCCATTTAATATACCCCAGTATTTTCGTGCCCGGATTTACCACATTGGATGACTTCCTGGACCAGACCAAGAAAATAACTATAAAGGTAACACAACAACCTCTGTTGTGACATGGTCGTGTATCATCTCCTTTGTAAGCTCACAATAACCTGGTAGAGGCATTACGCGAGGACAGCAAGAGCCGACACGCCAGAGAACTTGAAATAAACGTGAGAGTTTATTGTGGGACCATGTCCTCCGGAGATCGGGCTTTTCTCTTCCGAACACCACTTTCTGTGGGGGTCCCTGCACCCGTGGCAGTTTACAGCTGGATTAATGCGAGTGCCCCTTTGGAGTTATCAGTGGCGTTACCTGAACATAGTGGCTGTCCGCAGAGAAATCGATCTGAAGCACGAAGCTGGGGATGTCTTTGCAATAGCTGATCCTGTTCAGCGAGGGACCAATTGTAAGATCGTAGAAATCGACCGCGTTCTCACTGGATCCCACAGCTAGGTAATGAGAATCGGGGCTGAATCTGGGTAGATAAGAGCGGGTAAACAAGGCAAATTCAATCCCTTCCCTTCAGGAGAGGCCACTAGGGTTAAATAAGGGAGCAAAGGCCGTAGGGATATTTCTAAGGTTTATGCCACAAAGGTTACAGAAAAGTGCAAGCTCCAGAGCATGGGCGGCCAACGCCAGGCCTCGAGGGCCACCAACAGGTCAGATTTTAAGGATATCCCTGCTTCAGCACGGGTGGCTCAATTGGTGACTCAGACGAAGACTGCACCCCCTGTGCTGAAGCAGGGACATCCCTAATTCCTGACCTGTTGGTGGCGCTTGAGGACTGGAGTTGGCCGCCCTGCTGTAGAGGTATCTCTGCTCTTACCTGATGTCCTGAATCGCTGACCTGCGGTCTCTTTTCTTGCCCCAGATTTTTAGGGAAATAACCATCAGGATTATGAACTCCCCGTTCTTCATGCCGATGGCCACCATGTCCCCATCGGGGCTGTAACACACGGTGCGAGCGGCGTGGCCCAGATTCACCTTGTTCAGCATCTTCTGTGTAAAACAAAGACACATACATGCAGTCAGTGCCTTACTCCGGGCCGGAGTACGGCTATCCCGAGCACAGTGCCACCGACACCTCCCGTACCTTCTCCGCAATGTCCCACAGCCTGACCGTCCCGTCCTCTGCAGCAGACAGAAAGAAGTCTCTGGATGGGTGGGTTGCCAACCCCCAGATGGGTCCGTCCATGTGACCGTTGATCAGAATGTTACACGCGGCATTTTTTTCCCCGACCTCGATTATCTCGGCGTTGCGAGTTCCGACCAAGATCTTCCCCTGAAGAGGACAAATGCGAGGGAATAAGAGGAGCCAAGTGACGGGATATTGTTTCCGGTTGCTCCGTGGCTGGAAGGCCGAGGCGGATACAACAAAGGAGTTAGGATTTGTCCTATCCGTACTGGCTGCTGATGTACAATACAATGTATCACTAATCATTCTGAATTCTGCTGCAGTCAGATAACATTTGTACCCCTAACAGGCAATGTAACTATAACCACCGTAGTGTCAGAGGGAGTTTCACTGGATTTGTATACAGAGCACTTCTCATAGCTGTGGCACTATACAGGCTAAAACTATCAAAGCACCGTAATCAAGTTGGTGTATATGTATATATAAATATATATATATACACACACACACACACACATATATATATATATACACACACACACACACACACACACACACACACACCCCATACACAGTCGCTGACGAGGGCAGAGGGCCCGGGGGAGGAAGGAGCCTGGCAGACCACAGACGCTCGCCACCGACTTCCTTCTGATGGGTCAGGTGATGTCCTCAGTCTCTTGCCCCACACCCCTCCTCAACAACTTGGGACCTGCGCCCCCCTTATTTGTATCAGACATGTTACCTTCCCTCTGCACACGGATCTCACACAGTCTGTGATCTGTCCGGTCTCTAATCTAAAGGCACGACACCTCTTCAGCTCCTGATCCCACAGCTTCACTGCGCCGCCTTCCTTGGACCTAAAGAAGCCGAAACATGCGGAGCAATGAATCCAGATCCAATCAAATACAACCGCTCCAGCCAAGGAAAGACATGTCACAAGTAGGGCTCCAAACATAGGTGCAGAACCGCCTGAAATGTATTCCGCACCACTTAGATTGTAAGCTCTTCGGGGCAGGGACTCCTTTACCTATTGTTTTATTTCTGAAGCGCTTATTCCCATTATGTGCTGTAATATTGTGCCACGTGTATTGTAAAGCGCTGTGTACCTGGATGGTGGTATATAAATATAGATATACACACATACTATGTGCCTGGATGGTGGTATATAAATATAGATATACACACATACTATGTGCCTGGATGGTGGTATATAAATATAGATATACATACAAACTATGTGCCTGGACAGTGGTATATAAATATAGATATACATACAAACTATGTGCCTGGACAGTGGTATATAAATATAGATATACATACAAACTATGTGCCTATTTTCTCCAATAAGCTCATATTAAGCCCATGAAAGCACTATATGGAAAACCTACTGAGCCTATGGAGGAAAGTGCAGATATTTTTTTTCCCCCTATATCCCAGAATCCCCAAATTGCTACAGAATTAAAAAAAGAAAGGTAAGTATCACTGTGCAGGGGGTGAAAATGTAACTCAAAATGTGACATTAACAACATGTGGGTTTTTCCCAATGGGAATATCTCGGATTGTATCTTTTAAGCATTTGTACTTCAAGCAGGAGATTGTATTGTATTGTATGTCTTTATTTATATAGCGCCATTAATGTACATAGCGCTTCACAATAGTAATACACGTGGTAATCATATAAATAACAAATAATATAATATAAATAACAGGTCATGGGAATAAGCTCTTCAGACAAATGAGAGGAGTCCCTGCTCCGATGAGCTTACAATCTAATTGGTATGTAGGAGGAACGTACAGAAACAGTGGGAGGGCATTTTGGTAAGTGCTTCTGCAGGGGACCAAGCTTTAGGTATCATATGTCTAGTAATATCTATGGTGCTACTCATATGCTTCTATAAGCAGGTGTGTCTTAAGGTGGGTGTTAAAGGTGGATAGAGAGTGGGTGCTAGTCGGGTACTGAGGGGAAGGGCATTCCAGAGGTGCGGGGCAGTCAGTGAGAAAGGTTTAATGCGGGAGAGGGCTTTAGATACAAAGGGGGTAGAGAGAAGACATCCTTGAGCAGAACGCAAGAGTCGGGATGGTGCATAACGAGAAATCAGGGCTGAGATGTAAGGAGGGGCAGAAGAGTGTAAAGATGCAGTAGAGATTCCTTGGAATACGGGAACCCCTTTCCTTTAAAAAAAAAAATTACTTGTACTTTTACATTTATGGGAAAAACAATATTACCCCATATCCTGTGTAACATCTAATATGGCTACCTGGAACTTCCCGCGCTCAACCTCCCGCGCTCATCTTCCCGCGCTCCATTGGGAAAGGAACCTCAGCCCAGTGAGTGACTGTGACACTTACGGCCTTTCCTTCCCGCCAGTAACGATGAGGCCGTCCCTCAGTGTTGTGTACATGGTGAACACCGGCCCGTTGTGCGCTTTCGCCACAATCCGTGACAGTATGTGGTCCTTCCAAACGCACACGTCCCCGCTGATCGTCCCAGTGAATGTCAGGTTACCCTGCAAGGGGGACACAGAATGAATGTGAAACCTCGGCAGCGCCCCTGCAAAAACGTCACATTACTAAAGGAAACACCCACAAAAATGCCAGACGTGACGGTAGCAGCCTCCTGGTCAATGATTTTGTTTAACCCCCTTTTTTTTGTTTTTTTACATGGATGGAAAGCAGGGGGTCCTGGTTCTGAACCGTGAAAATTCAGCTCCGGAGACCCCCTAGTTCCCGGGATACACACCTGTAAAGGTAGCCGCAGTTCTGTCCCCCAAGCAGAAACAAAATGGTGGCTTTAATCTCCCAGCCAGATATTGGCCCGAGTGAAGAGGGGGGTGTAAGTATGAGGACGTACCAGTGCTACCTTTCCCGGTATGTATTTTGGGAGCCAGGGGGTCACCGGAGCTAAAATTCACAAGGTTCAGCTGCGGGGATTCTGGCTTCCCATCCATGGGAAATAAAGGGGGAGTAGCAGAGCCCCTTAAGGAGCATCTTATTGCTAGTAGTAACACAGGAGGGAGGAGGGGGTATGATAGCTTTTATTGGACCAACCAGTAGTTGATATGCTACACGCTTTCCAACCGCACACGGTCCATCATTGTGGTATTATACCGAGAGGTTGGAAAGCTTGTAACATATCAACTACTTGTTGGTCCAATAAAAAGTATTATACCCCCTACTCCCTCTCCCTCCTCTGTTACTACCTGGAAGAAAGGATTAACACGGCCCCCCGCCCTTCTTATTTCTAGGGGCCTCTTCTTATCCCATAACACACAGGTCTCAAAGACTTGAGAGGCTAATAGCAATTGTCTGTACTTACTGCCCCGAAAGCCACGGCCAGCATGGTCTGCACCCGAGCGTCCTCAATGGAACTTAGCATGCCCTTCTTGCTGAGCAGTGCCCTCCCCGCCAGAGTCCAGAACCGCACGTGTTTCACTCCCACGGACACAAACTGGGTGTCCGAGTCTGGGCGGAATTCGGCCACAAATATTCGCTGGTTGTGTCCGACTTTGCTGGCAATTTTGGCCCCTGGAACAAATAAAGAAAGAGGAAGATGTCAGCCATCTAACTGTAAGATCTTCAGGACAGGGAATCAATGTGCCTTTCTTATCTATAATAATAATAATAATAATAATAATGATGATGATAATATAAATATTAGAAGTGGTAGGAAGAAATGACTGTAGCTGTTATTTAATCCGTTGGAAATATTGGCCCGGCTGCTAACGGTTCTAAGTGTGTAAAGCGAATTCTACAGATGAAAATACAATAAATGAACATTGTGTTTGGGTGGGTTGCACCGTTCTAACATTACATTGTAATCTTTCTACTGGGGTCTCTCAGGTACAATGTCCCATATTCTGCCAGTCATCACATTACCGGTCGCCGGAGTGCAGCTGGTTTAGATACAAAGTTGCCTTGTTACACAGTAAGTACGTGGTACCTTCCTGCCACTTCCATATGGTGACAGTGTGCTCCGGATCCAGCCCCACGGACAGGAGGAGTTTGCCCGTGGCACTGAAGCTGACAGAACAGACACCCTTGGCGTGGTAGCAGCGCAGCACCGACAGGGTTTGCTTGTTCATGGCATCCCACACGTGGATAGAGGGGGCCGTGGCTGTGAAGATAAACAGGGAAACCCACGTGATTAATATAAGATACATTAATATAATGCAGACCCCCAGCAACAAATATACAACAGATTGCCGCACAGAACGGAGGGTTTATGGGGAAATGTATAAAGGAAATGTAATAACATCTAAGACTGATAACTATGAATATATTTATCTTTCACACATGAATATGTTGGATATGGATTTCGTTTCCTCACTCACCGGACATATCTGCTGCATCACCTAAAACAAACAAAACAGGTGTCACTATAACCAGAAATAAGCGACAAACCGCGGCCGCCTGAGAGCACATCTGGAACGCTGGACGCCCCTTAACCCCTGCACTGCCTGCAATATATTTCACAGAAAGGTCTTGCTGTTCTGCCTGGTGAGGGAAAGCTGAAATCCTCTCCTTACGGGATTACTGCTTGTGAGTCGGGACCGCACTCCACTCAGTTCTGTCCACTTCATCTTCCTCTTTTTGCCTCTGCGACAATGACTTTAATAATTACCAGTACACAACATTAACTTGATATATTCTACCCAACCGAGCAGCTCCAAGAACATCAGTAACTGCTCGATCTCCGATTACTTCCCTCTCTTACAGTTACTGTACCTCCTTAACTTGTAAATAATTCAAAATAAATACACAGGGGCCCAGTTACAAAGGCAAGATTGGCACGAAACTGGCGCTTATTGCATCATTTTTCTGTTGCGTGTCTTTGCGCCAATGTATAAAGGACTCCAGTCCAGTGTTTGCGCTCTGTGCGTCAGCGGGTTTTTGTGATGTGTTCGGGAGACAAACGACACAGATTCAAATGAGATGTATTAAATTGTAATCCTCTGTGTGTCACTTTAATTCTGCGTCAAACAATCCGTCAGGTCTGAGGCGGCAGTAATTTTCCTGCTTAAAAATCTACACCTTATGTAAGAAGCTGGAGCAACACGTTTAGGAAATGTGATTCCATTTTGGAGCAAAGTTGGTGCAAGTTTTCTCTGCGATTTTATACAAAGAGTGGAACTGCCATTTATTCAACAAAACAGTGAAAGCCATGAGAGATCATTAAAGACTATTCAAGTGAACTGATATTAATGATCACTAGTGGCTATCATAGATTAATAAGAGGATTTCTTCATCCCTGTCATATAACAGGCTCAATCTTTTTACAAAAGGAAGAATACAAGTATGAGCACCAAGAGCAACAGGATGTAATAAAATAACACATCACACGTTCTTCAAAAGGTAATGATTATGTTGCAGGGAAATCCTGATATTGTACATATTGCAAAATGGTGCAAATCAAACTATTCCCAATTATGCTGATCGTGGTCCTAGAAATAGTAATATGTCGATAGACATAGATTGGTGATGGTACAGTATGTTCCAGAATGTTAAATACTAAACTCCTTGAAACATGTATCAATGTTATGAGACAATGAAACACAAAGTAACATGTTCGGCAAAGGCGGCCTTAAATGAGACAATAAAAAGCTTTATTGTGAGTGAAAGTTGAATGTTTTGGGGACAACAGATGCCTGATAAAGATGGTTTTCACTGTCATTCAACTCAGTGGCCTATAAGGTATTTTCCAGTTCTAGAAGGCATCTTATGTAATAACAGCGCTTACTAAATATGAGCCACTTAACAAAGCCCATAAAACAGAATTCTCCAAATGAGTCTAACTTCATCTTGCCGATCAAACAAAGTTTTACCAAATGCCCCTTCACAGTCAGGGGGCTTACAAGAAAATATTCCTTCCGCCATATCACTCCCTGGATCAGTACTTTGCCTATGTTTTACCTTGTTCAGCTGACCCATGGACACAGATGTCCAAACATATCCACTTTACTTTCCATCAGAGTCTACGAGGATCGGAAATCCCACATTTCCACATTTACTCAAAAAAGGACCTATTCCTTTCTTTTTGCTGGAATCTCCATTCATCTAAACTCAATGGATGACCCTGCATCAATGGGGAAGAGTTCCCTAATAAGCTTTACCTTTTTGTTTCAACATTGCCCCTCAATCCCTCTAGAGTGTAAGCTCTGAGGATCAGGGTCCTCATTTCCTTCTGTATCTGTGCATGTCTGTCCTCACCTGTATGTCACTCTGTTTACATAATTATCACATCTCTGTACCGCGCGGCGGAATATGTTTTCGCTTTGCAAAGAAGCGATTATAATAATAATCTATACGTGCGAGGACGTAATGTGCAGAATATCAGTAAGAATATATATATATATATATATATATATATATAACAATTGGAGTAGCGCCTTAGGAGGACTTTGATAGATAAATCAGCTGTGTAAATCAGATAGTAGTTCACAGGCTATTGACCAAAAAATCCCCAAAGGGCGAATTTGTGATAAAACAACTGGGATCTATAGCAAAAAAAAACATGATCCATAAAAAATAATAAAACCAGATGTCAACCCCTGACGAAGTCCTTAGTGACGAAACGCGTAGGGGTTTCCCAAGAGGCGAGCTTGTGGCTGACATTACTGTAACGAACGGAGAGAGTACCTTGAGCTGTTGCCATTTTGCTTGGGACTGCTGTCGCTTCCGGTTTTGCAGTTGCCTGCTGGTGAGCAGTGAGAGCTGTGGAGGGTTATCTGGAGGGAGTCTCTGACCGTTGTGCTGATTATTACATCATTTGGCTGCGGTGGCTCCAGTGCACCTTGCTGAACCCACGGATGCACCAGAGGTGGGTCACCAACGGGACAGGCTGATACATTCCCTTCACAGCTTCAAGGCGATTGAGTATATCTCATAAATGCTATTATTTTTACTCTGTTTGTGAGTGCGCTTTTTTATTTTTACAATCCTATAAATACTGTTTTATACTTTATCCACACTAGGTGCGCCTGTTTTTTTCATCTTGTTTTCTGATATATATATACACACACACACACACACACACACACAACACACCACAACATAGTAGAGGATTTATATCAGTAAGTATAGTATAATATATAAATATTCTATATATATATATATATATACTAATATATTATTAATACATATTATACATCTATAAACAAAATGGGCAGCCGTACTACCCAATACCAATACACGTTTGTGGTGCATGTCCTCATACCATAGTAGAGAAAAATAATCCACTACCAAGAGGCAGATACACAAAGCAGCACTCAAAGGTAAGCTAAAGAAAAAAAATTCTTACTTACCTTTGAGTGCTGTCTTGTGTCTGCTCCTGCTGGAGTGGATTATATTTATATATTCTCTCTCTCAATGACATTTTAGATCTATTTATTTTTGTTCATTGCTATATGGAACAGATTTTTTTATTATTTGATCGTTATTTGATTGTTATTTATTTGTTCTATGCTGATGAACTTCTTCGCGACATGATAGGCAGCTGTGTGTGCGTGTCTACGTGTGTGTGCGTGTCTACGTGTGTGTGCGTGTCTACGTGTGTGTGCGTGTCTACGTGTGTCTGCGTGTTACGTGTGTCTGGCGTGTCCTACGTGTGTGTCTGCGTGTCTGCGGTCTACTTGTGGCTGCGTGTCTACGTGTGTCTGCCGTGTCAG
>WSYH01006413.1:12894-37359 GCA_036426205.1 Ascaphus truei
GCACGGGGCAAGTGGAGGGGGTGAGCAGCCAGCGGCAATGGGAGGGGGGTGAGCACACGGTCATGTGGGGGGGGTAGCAGCACGGGGCCATGTGGAGGGGGGGTGAGCAGCACGGGCATGTGGAGGGGGAGTGAGCAGCACGGGGCAGTGTGGAAGGGTGGGTGGAGGCGCACGGGGCATGTGGAGGGGGGAGGGGGAGAGCAGCACGGCATGTGGAGGGGGAGAGCAGCATTGTCATGTGGAGGGGGGAAGCTGCGGAGAGCAGCACGGGGCAGGTGGAGGGGGGTGGAGCAGCACGGGGCATGTGGAGGGGGGTGAGGCAGCACGGGGCATGTGGAGGGGGGAGAGCAGCACGGCATGTGGAGGGGGGGAGAGCAGCACCGGCATGTGGAGGGGGGGTGGAGCAGCACGGGGCATGTGGAGGGGGGGAGAACAGCACGGGGCATGTGAGGGGGGGTGAGCACACGGGGCATGTGGAGGGGGGGTGAGGGTGAGCAGCAGGGGCATGTGGAGGGGGGGTGAGCAGGCACGGCATGGTGTGGGGTCCCTCCTGCACGTCGGCGGGAGCCCCCCCGCTGGCCTCCGCCTCGAGGTGAGGCGGTGCGAGGACGTTGCAGGTGGCGCCGGGTAGGCTGGCTTTGTGTGAGGGGGGGTGGAGAGGTGAGGCGTGCCGAGGAGCGTGCGGCGAAGCCCGTGGGTATGCTGCCTCACCCATCCGGCCGCTGCCTCGACCATCCGGCCGCTCCCACGTGGATGTGAGGCGGGAGGCAGCGTGTTGTGGCCCCCCCGCTGACTGTAGCGGCGCCGGGTTGTGAGCTTGGGGGGGGGGGGTGAGCTTGGGGGGGGATGAGCTTGGGGGGGTGAGGGGTGGTGTGTGTGTGACATGTGTGTGTGTGGTGTGACAGTGTGTGTGTGTGTGTTGTGTTGTGTGTGTGTGTGTGTTGTGTGTGTGGGGTGTGTGTGTGTGTGTGTGTGTGTGTGTGTGTGTGTGTGTGTGTGTGGGTGTGTGTGTGTTGTGTGTTGTGTGTGACACTGTGTGTGTGTGTGTGTGTGGTGTGTGTTGTGTGTGTGTTGGTGTTGTGTGTGTTGTGTGTGTGTTTGTTGTGTGTGGTTGTGTGTGTGTGTGTGTGTGTGTGTGTGTGTCCTTTGGCCCGTCACTCCGCCTCAGGCCAATGAGAGGTGTTGCGGGGCGGCCCAAGGGACCATGAGATTGCCGCTAGGGACACAGGCCATGCAGACAAACATACAGTGCTTTCACAAATATATAGTAGATTTTTATATTATACTATATCTATTATATATATATATATATACATATATATATATTATTATATATATTTTTTTTATATATAAATCAGTAAGGATATATTGAGCATTGTGTAAGAAAGCTCAGCCAGCGGATCCAAGCCATGGAATGGGCTAAGAACGGGCTTCACATACAAACATACCTACTTGACCAGTTGCCACTATGTTGGTGAACTTTGGGTGCTGGTTCAAAGTCAGGCACAAAATGTCATCCGTGTGTTCCTGGTAGAAACTTTGAGAGCCTGAAAAAAAAACCCCAAGAGATGACAGGATTATGCTGGGAACACAAATGATTCTGATGCTAATCAGAGCTCAGCAACATTCAGGTATTTAATACAGTGCCAGAGAGCAGAGGGTTTTAGGTCTTTTAAGAAACGCGGAACACTTTAAGAATTCATAGTAACTCCATATAAAAATACCATTAGTGAGCACATTCATGTCTCAGACAGGGCCTTATCAGACGGGACCGGTCTCACACAGGACCTTATCAGACGGGACATTATCAAACAGGACCTGTTTTAGACGTGTGAATGTGCTCACAAGGGGTAGCTATATGTGCTGTACACTGTACAGTGGACGGTGTTTGTCACTTGTTACTCCTTAGAGAGAGTCGGCTTGTGCAGTAGGAACTCCATAGAACCCCATAGAACCCTGGCAGCCAATACTATGTACCTAAAAATTCATATGTACGTTTTACTTATTTAAATTAACCAACATCTCCCTACATCATATGTAACGGCCAACGTTACAAAATAACATTCCAAAATGTTTCTGAATCGTTGGGCTTATGTACGAAGCATCGCAAACAGATTTGTAATGAAAAATTGGAGCATGTCGAACTCAATGTTAAATTCCCTTGTTCGCGCCTCTGTACTAACACGACGTTTCTCCATCGGCGCGAGCAGCAGCAAAAAGGATCTTTTTCATTTTTGTTGGCGCGTAGAAATTGACTTCACAGATGTAAATTGTATGTACTTAAAAATAATGTTTCTGTCCTCCACAAAATCGGCCGCCAATTTCAGCTCTGGCGTAAACGCTAAAAAGCCTGTTAATGGTGTTAGTTAGCGCAGAATGATGCTGCTATGTATAAACAACACTTTGTATTAGACACAGCACGGATGTTTCATTATATAAGTAACAACATGTATTATTTTCACAGAATTACTATTACAAATAATATTACACTAATAATTGACATTTACTATATTTATATATACTTCTAGTATATATATTAGTATAAATAAAAGCACACATCAAATTCTGTTTTCATTTAAGTTGTATCAATCAAGTATTCAACAGGAAAGAGGCAACAAAAATTGTTTCAAACAATACATTCTGCATCATATGTATAAAGTCACTAACATAAATACATACACATATATACATACATAATATGAAGGTTTGTATTACTTCCTAGCACTGCTATTTTTGACACAAGAAACATTTGATAAAATATATGTTCTTAATAATGCCCCATAGTTTCCTGAAAATAAAAATATCTGTTTTTAAAAAAATTTCATGAAAATCCCAGGACTACCACACTACTCTCACACACTCGGCAGGAATAACACTCTCACCGTTTGGAATCACATTATAATAAAGATGAGCATATATTTTTTTAAAGATTGTGACCAGCTAAAGATAATAGAAATACGCCCTAGAATTAAATTACTTCTTCCGGGTTAGAAGTCATGATACAATTTTCAATATCTCTATGTGTCCCAAGTAAGCAGAAGTGGCCACGTCGGTGTGATGATGCGTTTTAAGGAATCAGCAACTCTTTAAGATAAAAGAGCTTCAAGAGGTAGCAGCATCCGCATCGCAGGAAAAGACTCCTCGGTCATTACCTGTAGCAACGTTGTACAGAATCCCGACAGACGCCGTGTGGTACAGGATGTCAGCGCCGTCATTCAGATAGTGCACGTTATTGCGGCAATCTTTACCGCGGTATCCAAACACCAGCTCCAGCAACAAGTCCTGCCATGTTATCAGAAACAGATTGTACTGGAAGCATGGTGATGTTTATCAAAGTACAGACACTCACACATTGGGCGGCATACCTTACTTTGGACTATAAACCAGGGGTAGCCAACTCCTCAAGGGCCACCAACAGGTCAGGTTTTCATGATATCCCTGCTTCAGCACAGGGAGTTCCGTCAGTGGCCCAGTCAAAGACTGAGCCACCTGTGCTGAAGCAAGGATATCCTGAAAACCTGACCTGTTGGTGGCCCTTGAGGACTGGAGTTGGCCACCCCATGACTATAAACAATAACCATGTAAACCCTTGCCTTCCAACATAAAAGCGCTCAGCCATGTAACACCATCGCTACGATTCAAACCATTTGGTATTGTGCAGCTGTAATGATCAGGGTTGAGTAATAAGCAATTTTTTGGAAACTTCTAAATAACAGCACTCTCTACAAAGTGCTAAAAAAAAGGTTATTTCATATTAATATGATTAATATGCAGCAATAAAGTCCTTTGGGATTTCATTGCTGATCATATTATCAGGGTGGAAAGAAAGAAATAAGACGCGGTAGTTGGCACAGAGGTGCCGTTCTTTCACAGGTGTCAGTGATCTCCCCAAATTTTGGAAGCCCCCACATGCATGGAAAAATGAATTGCTATTAATTTAGAGATAGTTGGGGGAGGGGTTCCGTTACTTAATGTCAGATTTTGCTCTTGGCTCAGACTATGAATGAAGCTGCAGGTCTGTACCTGGAAACCCACAGGAAAACAATGAATCCCCACCGCCTCCTCCTCTGCCGGAGCTCTTCTTATTTGGGGCCTTTATAACTGTGGTGGTTATTATCATATACATGGTAGGGATATAAAAAAAAGTCATAACGAATCAGCTGACGCATATGTCCCGTGGGCTATGAACACACACAATGAATGATGATGATGTAGGAACAGTGAGTGATTAGACAGAGGATGAGGAGCGGCTGTGACGATGTCTCCCTTCTTACCTCTATGGGTCTCTTCTTTTTCCCAACGTTATTGGTCTGAAGCTTTTCAGGCGGTGGCAATGCCCTACTTACAGGAGGTCTGAAACAGAGAATTGGGAATAAGAAATGGCCGGTCACCCATCCCACGCCAGAGTAAGCGATCTACAGAGGTAAGGACTGCAACATGCACGGCGCGGGTTCTAAAACCTGCCACCCCCTCCAGAATAACCAATGAATTACCAAATATACACAAGGGCATTTAATCCCTTCACTGCCATGAGGAACAGTCTGGGAACTTCCCACTTAGATCCAGTGGGAGGTAATTCTTTCAAAAGTGCAGCAGCTGCTTTTAAGTATATTCCAGCATTCGGCTGAATGTCTGAGTTAATATGGTCATAGCTATTACACTCTAGCCATTGAAATCCGCAGTCTCTACAGTGATGATGGGAAAGATACGTTGATGACATTCAAATGGTGGTACGGAACACAGCTCACTGGATGTTGATGGATGATGATGATATAACACTTAGAGGGACAGAATTACCTGGAACCTCTACACAGCAGCAGGTAAGAAAAAGATACACATTACATACACAAGGATAGCTGGAGGCAAAGACTCAGAAAGGAAGTGAGGTTTAGGGGTAATTCAATATAGTCCAAAGTGTCCGTTCGAGCCATTCTCAGATGAAAACTCTCATTAATTAAGGAGGTCTTCTTAGCTTATATACCCTAACCTACGTGATGCTCAGGAAGTGGCTATAATTAAAATCAAGGCATCTCCATTGCTAATGTATCTACTGTATCTCTCTCCTCCTCTTACACATTGTGCCCGTTCAATACAAATTATTATTGTTATTATTATTTTAATGAAAGCGAACAAAGAATCATCTTGGATCAATGAAGACAACTCAAAAAAGTCCAACAAGAGGTGTTTTATTTTTATAACCTCAGAGAATTTTTTGTGCTTTTCCTTATCCCCTTGAAAACCAGATTCCACTCTGACATTTAAGGGGTTAACAGTGCATTTATCGGTGACAATGCAAAGAGAGGTATATTGTATGTGTGTAAGTTTTTTCAACTTAAAATAGGGACAAGGGTCACTGTAACTTCCCTCTAGTTCTCAAACCACGGTAGCTACAATCAGAAATCATTTCTCGCGGAGATACGCCTGGGAGTCGGTGGTGCTGGGATATATTATTTGTTCACAGGCCGTGTTTGTGCATCGCGCTATAAAACGCCGTCCTTCTTTAATGTGACATTGCTGGCAGGCAGTTTCACGCATTCCCATGATACCTAGGTAATTACAATATGCAAATTGTGACGAGAAATGTAAGACAGCATCATTCAAACGAACATCTGCTGTTCCTCCTTCACATTTGTCATGGGACAGGAAGGGAAAAATAAATGCATTTAATTCAGGGGCGGCCAACTCCAGTCCTCAAGATCCAGCAACTGGGCAGGTTTTCAGGATATCCCTGCTTCAGCACAGGTGGCTCAATCAGTGGCTCAGTCAAAGACTGAGCCCACCTGTGCTGAAGCACAAATATTCTGAAAACCTGCCCTGTTGGTGGATCTTGAGGACTGGAGTTGGCCACCCCCGATTTAATTGCAGCTTTTATAGGGGATATTTAGGTATTTGTAATCGTTATTATTGTTGTTACATTGACTGGATCTGTAATTTAACCCCTTCATGGCAAAGGGGTTAAAAAAAAAATAACCAACGGACATTATATTTATATCACAGAATATGAAGGATTTTTACTTTTCCAGACGCTTACCTGACTACCCCCTGCCTTCATGGAAGCAAGAACAGAGACAGAGGATAAGAATTAGACAATTTCTATGTACTGCTCTATCTCCGGCACAGAAAGCGTTAACTGTCACAGAACTACTAGTGATAACCAATCAAAAGTTATTAAGCCGTAACCCCTTCCAGAAAGCTCATAGAAACTACTGCAATTAAATAAAAAATACAATGAATAAAAATGTTACATTTTCTTTTTTTTTCCCCTGACGCCATCTCTTCTTCCCCTTTCTAACACGGTTTATATATTTTTTAATCTGATGCTTTGTTCAGGAGATTTAAGCGTTTGAAATATGAAATGTCCAAGAGGTTAAAATGAAGCTCTCTCCGGAGCCCAGGGCAGGTTACCATGGTAACCTGGAAAGCTAGAGATTTAGAAAATGGTGTTTTTAAAGAGTAGGACACACTCTGGGTGCAAGATCCTAACATTTTAGCAGTTAAGCTCATAGTTTTCCGGGGGGGATTCCTCCGCTGTCTGACACATTGCAGACACGTCCCCTCGTAATGACGTCTCGCCAATCTGCTTGGTCTCCCTAACTTTTAGCGTTAGCAGTCTCATAGGTTGCAATGGCGTCTCATCGATAGAATTAAGCCGCTGCTGGTCCCGTGGGGCGCCTCTATGAATTCCGGGGGCGAAGTTTGAGGGGACAGGGACCCAAAAATAGCCTTTGTCAAATTCCACCTGTGCATTCAAATGCCATGTGTTGGGGATCAGAACCCCCAAATCTGCCTGATTTCTTTCCTTGGAGGCATTGGCCACCAGGCCCCGATGTAAGGCAGGGGTGGGCAACTCCAGTCCTCAAGGGCCACCAACAGGTCGGGATTTAAGGATATCCCTGCCTACTCACTTCAAAGCCACAACAGCGTTGACTCATCAATGTCGGCTCAGGACTCACCCCTGTGCCCGAAGCAGGATACCATACTCTGCCAAAACCACCTGGCTCTAATGGTGGCCCTTAGAGGCGATTGGCGTTTCCACACACTTCGTCTGTATCTGCCTCCCTTCCACTCCAAACACAACCACCCTCCCACCCCCCATTACCTGCCCCTGACTTACTTACACTGCACCCCCCGATAAAACGCTACTTACTTCCATCCAGCAGAAGCTCTCTTGTGCATGCTCGCTATTTACCCAGCCATGGGACATGTTTGTGGATCAGGCTTTGGTGGTTAATCATTCTTTTCTCTTGTCACGTCGCTGTCATACTGGAGGGATGGGAGTGATGTCATAACATGGAACTACTCATTACCCTTTATAAAAGCAAATGATATCTTCCAAAATGTGAAGCTCCTAATAAGCTGTCCTATACTACAACACGTAACTGTTCCACTATTATCATTATCTATTACCCCATTACTGTCCCGAGAGAGAGGGAAACTCTCGGATACTCATCGTCTATAATATAAATTTGTGGGTCCAAATAAAAAAGATTCCCCTAACACTGAAGTTATTTTTACACATATCACCACTGGTTCTATTTAATATCATATCCTTTTAAAAATTTGTCTCGGCTTAAAAAAAAAATAGAAACAAAAAGACAAAATGTGTGGTGTTTCGACATTAAAATTATTAGTGAACTCACTGACACGAACAGACTCAGAAGGACTACCATTCAGTGAAAACTAAGTGTGTAATCGGGACGGCTGGTTCATTTTTTTGAATGACAACCACCAAGACCCAATGACCAGGGCTCATAATCTCCCAGGTTCTCGGCCAAGAACAACCTCAGTGAGTGGTTCATTGGGTAAGTGATCTGTCATGAGGAGCTCTCCTGATTGGTTCATCTCACACTCCTATCGTATATAACAGTCCTTTGTTTTCCTCTTCTCCTTGCTCTCCAACCTCCATCCTCCTCGGGTCCAGGTCGGACTCCTACTGTCACACTCTGATCTCCCTGTGTCCCTTCCCTCCATCTCATGTCCACAGCACTAGGGACGTGTCTGAGCCCCCCCGACAGTGACCAGCCGACACTGCCATCAGAGTCCTCCTGTAGATTGGCCCCGTGTGAGCATGTGTTGCCAACCTTAAACATTACACATTACCCAAACTTCCCCTGAGATCACCACTGGATCCTGTTTAATAATCAACCGCGGACATTTTATACATACGCAGGGTTTCAGAAATATGCAGAACAGTATGGGCGTATATTCCAACTATTGGTGCTGTTCCCATTGCACCTTCCATATGGACTGTGTCTATGGGGAAGCCCACCTATTAAATATGGCCCTATATTGTTGGTCAGCGTGCATTTCTTCACAGCAATGCATGTATTTATTTTTTATTTAATAGAGCTAGGCAAGTACATAGCGTTTGCCGCAGTAATACCGTAACCGGCGGCGATTCAAAGTGCCCCGTGGACTTACATGTAGGCTGTCCGTCCCTTCTCATTCCAATCCCGCGTCAAATACGCCGTGGATGTCACCAATAAGTCGCACGGCGTCACGTTTACCAGGTTAACACAAAACATCATGATTCATTTGACCCCGCACACGGTCACGTGCACGTGTTGACTCATCACCCTCCATTCATTTGACCTTGCGATTCGAGGAAAGAGTGTGAACACAAGATGTCGTATGCGCCAATGTAAGCGCCTTCCCATCAGGGCTGCGATGAAAGACCCGAGAGCGCAGCAAGTAGTACACGGGGGACATTTTGCCGCCCCAAAAGGTTGCCACCCCAAGGCCGGGCGCCTAAACGGGAATCCGCCACTGCATGCCGACATTCCCCAATATAAACAATTGTGGAATAAGCCGTTCAGACATGAAAGTACAATAAAAGGAAGCCCTTGCCCAAAAGAGCTTACAATCGACGTCTGAATGTGCAAACCGTATCAAATTTACTACTCGCGCAGTGTCTTGCACGAAACGGATGGAAATCCCCAACCTTTAAACAATAAATATGTATGTTTATCCATTGCCGTACATAAACACATACAGTACGGTAATAAACTATCCATCCAATGCCCGATTTATCAATGTGTACAATATAACTAAATAATACCGACATGAACACAAACGTATACAGACCCCTCTATCGTACCAAGATGCTACCTTAACTGGGTACCCGAAACCTCTCACACAACCACAAGTCGTCCCCAGTCCCATAATTTGTGTCATCAGTGAGTGAGGCGGCGGTCACGTCCGCTACTATCTTCTCCATCACTGGCCAGATGCCCTCCAGCATCTCGGACCCACACACTCGTCCAGGAGGCCCCAGACTTTTCTACCTAGAAATAAGATGCTCAGCATACACCCAAAGTCCACTATACCCCATTAATGTCCACGATGTACTACCCCATTATGTCCACTACACCAACCACTACACCACACAAACCATTACATAATGATCCACTAGCTAAAGCTCTGTGCCCCACCTTCATTACCCTAAAAAGGAATCCCTGTGGGGGTGTACTTAGTGCCGGTTCTATGGCATGGCTTTAATTAAAGTGTATTTAATATTCACTTCGCGTTGATACGTTGTATCTCTTGCCCTGACAAATTCTCTAGTAAAATAACATTTTCCCCCTTACCTTTAGGCGGAAAGGGAGGGAAATGCCCTAGCATTCCGCTGGAGTCATGTAAAACCCCAAAGTGACCTGACACCAACGGTGTCGACTGGGAGAATGTCCCAATAAAGTGTGTGATATGTTGGTTGGGAGGATAGAGTAGAGGGGGGTTGTATATAATAAATAACTGGATGGCTTCTAAGCAAAACTGACTTCAGGGCCCTCCGACCAGACAGCGACAGACAGACAAATAGAATGGACCACCTCTAACCTCCCTGGCTTGATTTTTCTTTTTTCCTTTCATCCCCGAGTAGCCTTCAAAAACCACGGTGCTACCCCTTGCAGCCAACAGTTCACTGTGTAACAACTTCCCTGAAATAACACAGGTGTGACTGCACGTACCGGGGGTTTATTCACCTGAAAATACCAGGTTGTGGACTGAATCCTGTATGGGGTTTATCCATCCCTGAAAAATACACAGGTGTTGTGACCAGATACCCCTTGAGGTTTTCACCCTGAATAACACAGAGTGTGGCTGATAGACCTGGGTTTATCCTGAAAAATAACACGCGGCAAGTTCTGGACTAACTGGGATTTATCCAAAATAACCCACCAGGCGCTGTGACTGATACCGGGATGTTATCCACCTGAAAATAACCCCGGTGTTGTGACTGATACCTGGGATCTCCTGAAAAATACACAGCGTGTGTGCTCGAAACATGGGATTATTTTCTCCTCTAAAATATACCCACGGTGTCAGTGACGGATATACCTCGGTATATCCCCTGTAAAAAAACACATGTGTGTGACTGATACCAACCGGTATTTCTCCCGAACCAATCACCAGCAACAGCAGTGTGAACCTGATACCCTGGGGATTTCTCCACTGAAAAATAACCACAGTTGTGTGACTGATACTACTCTCCGGCATACGAAAATTACAACAGGATTGGGCTGATGCATACCATGGGATTTTGTCCCCTGAAAAACACAGACACGTGTGACGGATACATGGGATTCTGCTGAAGATAACACAGGTGTGTGACCGATACCTGGGATTTATCACCTGTGGAATAAAACACAAGGCTGTCATGTACGAACACAGCGTTATTACTCCTCCCTGAAATAACACACAGGGTTGTTGACTCGTCACCCTGAGGATCTCTCCCTGCCTGAAAAATAACACACGTTGTGTGATCTGTGAATAACCCATGGTATTTTATCTATTTACTCAATCTGCCGGAAAATATCACCACAGGTCGTGTGACATGATTCCCTTCGGTATTCTCTCCTGAAATTAAACACGGCTGTGAACTGAGTACCGGGGATTATTACATCCCCCTGAAAATCCACCACGGGTGTGACTGATACACTGGCGAATATTATCCCCTGAAAAACACCAGGTGCTGTGACTGATATACCAGGTATAGCTTATCCTTCTCTCTTATACTCCCCATGAACAATAACACAGGCGGTACTGATACCCCATCGGTTTACTCCCCTGAAAAATAACCCCCAGGTAGCTGTGACTGATATACCTGGGATCTCATATCCCTGCAAATAACAACAGTTTGACTGAGACCAGGTTTCTCACTGAAATAACACGCGTTGTTGACGTAATACCATGGGATTCTCTGCCCATGAAATAAACAGAGGGCCAGTAACCCTCATCCACTTGCGATCGTCTCCCCTGAAAAATCACACAACTGTGACTAGATTACCCACTCAATGGCGATTTCCTCCCTAAATTAACCTGAGATTCATTCAATACCAATCCCTGAATTAACACACATGGGTGTGCCTTATACCAGGCCTATATCTCCCCCGAAAACCTACACGTGTGACCTGATACCATGGCGACATTCGCTTCTATTTCTCCCTTCTCACCGAACAATAAACAAAAACACGGATGTGCTGACTGAATAACCCACAGGTATTTACCATCCCCTGAACATAACACTGTGTGTTGACGTACCCCCATGTATTTCATCCCCCTGACTAAACCATCAGGCTGTGTGACTGTACTGGATATCTCGCCTACCTCCTCCCTGACAACATAACACCAGGGTGGTGACTGATCCTTATGGATTTCCATGTGGAACTATCCACAATATGAACAATACCTTATATTTATGTACCCAAAGCGACGTATTCAATGTTCTCTAACTTCTATTTTTTCTGCCATTCAAGCTCAACCACACCCCGTTCACCAACAACCACAGCTCCCACAACCCGCGATCCTTACAACGCCAATTCCCTATCACACAGCGCTGCACAGCGTGTCCTCACCAAATTTACGTAGGCTATTTTATATTTAACATTATTTTTAATTTATTTAATTTATATTCTATTATAAAACCCGATTATTGGTGTCTTAAATAACTTTCTACTGTAACTTCCATACATACCGAATACTTTCCTTTTCACCCCAACAGCTATCCGCTTAGAGAACGCATGTGCTCCTATTGGCACCCCCCACAGACCCGCGATTCATAAGGGGGTTGGCGCCTGTATTATGGCCTAAAATGAGTAAAAGGTGAATTGCGTCGCCCGTTATAATCTAAATGAGGAAATCCCAACTACGGACTGATATTTTTGAATTAACCCATCCACAAGTTCATTATATTGACACAATCCAGTTTCAATGGACGTCTGTCTTAGGAACATGTTTTAGTTAATAACTTGTCACACTTCTCCCAGCTCAACTACTAATAAATAATATATAAGTTCCATTCATCACTACGCTTTTAACTGACGGGATGGCTAGACAACTCTGCTCACATTAAACAAACAAGGTGAACAGATTACAAAAAAAAATTCTTGTCTGCATTAAAAATAATCAGTCAGCACGATTAAACCTTAAGACAGACCCGAGCATCCGACTAAATCGGTTCTCACCCTTCTTCGCTCCGATTCCCATGAAATGCTGACGCTTTAGCTCACTAGGTATTTGGCTTCGGGACTCTCCCCTGCATGCCTATCATTGAAGAGACACAACACCGAGAGCGTAACTGCACGCACTCGCTTAAGTACCCTACACAATATGTATCCCCTCTCGGTGCACATAATCCACGCTAATTGCTCCGGACTGTCAGTAATGCCTCAGGCAGGGGCAACAGCCCCAGCCAGCTGAGCCGCGCTGCTCAGCCCACCCTCTCCATGAGCACCCTTCCACCGCATGAAGCGTACTTGTAATAGGGCCTCGCCTACGTCCTTCCTGCAAGCGTCGCGGACAGCGAGGATCTTCTCACAACATCTTTATATTGCTTCCCATCTCAACCGGGAGCCGCAAGGCTGGCAGGTCACTATTCGGGCGGACTCCCTCACCCAGGAGGGACGAACCGCTCCGTGACCGTCACTGGCCCGCCCCGGACAGCCCAGCTCAACCACAGCCAGGGGAACACAACCCGCTTTCCCTCATCCCAGCGCGCCTCCGCACCACGCCCTGAAGTCCCAACCAGTGACTCAGCACTAAATAGCAAGATACCTGTCGCTGGAGGCGCCATTTCTCCCACACGGCTCGCGTCTCGATGCCCTGGACGTGTATTATGTCAAGTTTCCTGACTCTTAGCTCTGGGAAATGTGAGCTGGAGGATTAACAACAGATCATCCCCCCACTTACCCCTCGTGTCCCCCCTAAGTGGTTGTGATGGTAGCTCAGGCCATCCCATCTGCAACTACTCCCACCATTTTAGCCTAGCCAGGATACGATCTGTAAATCTACAAATTAATCGTACGAGAACGCCAGCCAAGTACATACCATTCCCTGTACCTGGTACCCTGTAAAATGTCCCCGAGAAGGCAGGGGGGCGATTTACCACGAGATCTTTTACTACATACAGGCAGACCTGCTTATATATGGTCTGCATAGTATTCGCATAGAGAGGCACGCCATGCTTTATAAATAGGTCAGGGACCTGCTTAATATAACACACCAGGAGCCCTGCTTCTGTGTTCGACAGTCCCAAGGCCTTTTCTATTATGATGTGCCTCTGGTTGTTATAATGCATGAATGCGGCAAACTCCCCCCACCAGCCACCGTATGCAGAATCCGCCACTGCCTGACGCTGTCCCAATCGACCCTCCGGGAGACGAACGAATAGCCTGCAAGATGACGTCCCTTCCTGTGGTAGAACACAAGATCACACACCAGTCCTCCCAGTCTGTCGCATCAACGACCGTAAAAGCTTCCATCATTCACACCGCCAGACATCAAGCTTTCCGTCCAGCGAGGAGAATGGACCGCCACACCTAGCCCCGTGGGAGAGTGCGGAAACTCGGTAAACTATGCCCAGCAAAGAATCTTCCACCCATATCAGTATGATCAGTCCCAATTAAAGTAAATCTCTTTAACGTGCCTATGCAGAACCCGTAATACATACTCCACTCAAATGACATACTGAATGACTATAGAGTGCTTACAACCATCCAGCGTGCAGCCACGACCAGGATCATCTGGGCCAAAAGCACAGTGAAGGAATTTCTGCAAGCTGTCACTATACGACATCAAGAGGGAGAAGAGGTCCATTGGTGCCCTGCCGCCGAGAGAACATCTCCTAAAATACAAATAACAAAAAAACCCCTCCCACCTAGTGCTCGCGTTCTAAGTTTTTCATGTTTGCGACACCGCGAGACATCGCACTGGGCTGGGCGACAGGTCCCAGTATTTAGGGTCTTATCGTCACTTACAGTGGCACACAAATGGTAAGTGAGGGTGCGTGGCCATGCCCCAAACTTACCCTTCCATGTGTCCCTGCCAAAGAAAGAAAACGATAGGATTATGTTAAATGGCAGCACAGCAGGAGTATAGACGCATCAGGAAACAAGACAGAGCGCCCCTTTCACTGTAAAACTAAGCAAGACCATAAATTACACGGGAGGGCATCTTTCCAATGTCTCCTGCATAATGTACTCATTGCATCCCTCCCTCCCTCCAGCATGATGAATATGCACATGGCCTGCATCTGTGCAGAATATGTAAGATCCATTCACGATTCGGCCCGGCCAGCAATGGAAACGCCCTTACCAATTCTACTCACTTAAATGTGCCAAGAAGGTGTACTTCTGGCATCGGAAAGGTGTCGTATGGCTGAGACGCCGCTGAGTAAACACGGCCATATTCTCTTTGGGTCTAGTACAAGACACAACAAGAAACCTCCTACGGTGCAGTAACTAAAAAGTAATTTTAGGCGTAGATAAAAAGTATTGCACTCACGATTTATGCGGAAATAGTAAGCTTATTTCCAAGGGCTGGTCGAAAGTGTACGCAGCGCTGGGGTTATCCTCGTAGTCTCCGATGTTGGCTCTGTGCTTTGGACCACTGGCGCTGGTTGTCCTAGGCGTCCCAAGAGTTTCATGCAGAGTTTGTGTTGCGTTATACGGAGCATGGTAGACGTCAAAAGGGGGGGAGAGCACGACTGCTACGGATGCCTAGAGTGTCCAAAAAGCCTCCTAAGCATTTCCGCACGACACACTGGCAGAGTCATGGACTGTTTACAATCCTCCGTAACAACGTTACAACGGAGAGCCATCAAAACCATAACTATTTAAGCATAAAGTTGTGTGCAATATTTTTAATAGATGACTTTATAATTCATACAATCTTAGGAGGTTTATTATCTGTGCTTCTTGTCCTTGACGGATCCTCCTTTGGGTTTGCCCAGATCACTTTCATCCCAAGAGCAGCACACATCACCCCCCCCACCAGAACGTTTACTTTACTCCACGGGGGCCCACAATACACCATATGGACTTTAGCCATTTAAGCTCATTATATGTTTTTTTCAATATCTTTTTTTTCCCATACGCTGATAATTTCCATTGTAGTTGGGTGTGTACATACCCCCGTACCTGTGATCCCACAAATAGTCCAATATGTTGTATACTGCGCTTTGGCGCGCCCTGGGCGCTTTCTTCTCATATCTCTCTGATGTGGAGTAAGAAGCTGCCTTCAGATTAGAAGCGATGAGGATCATAGAACAAGTCCATCCAGACCATGTTCTAGACAGGGGTGAGGGTTATAGACGTGAACTGGCGGGGAGGTATACTTGGGGGTCTCACGCTCCCCCACAATCCTCATTTGAAAAGTCTCGGATAACCAATCAAATTCCTGTTATCCTGATATTCAAATCCAGCTCCCTGAGCCTGAGCGATGGGACCAGAACCCGCTCCCCGTGCTTGATCGGAGGTCGCGTGATCGGAGTGAGGTTAGTAATACGACGGCTTTCACCAATAAAACTGATATAATTGTAACCATAGATAAACGGGGAATGGCAGTGGGTGAACAGCGCTATAAGCAATTCAATATAACATAACATAAGAGACAATTAAGCAACTAACATAATAGGAATACACACTCAAATGTTGAGTGGAGGCGAGCCAGGAAAAAATAGGTCCACAAAAACCAATATAGCACTAAAAAACACATAACGACCACCGGCCGCCTCAAAGAAATAAAATAATAGTCTGACCGAATATAGTCCAAAAAAGCTGGGATGAGTTCCAAGGAAAGTATCTCGATGTAGTCTCAAACAAACAAACATATACAGCACACAACATAGAAGACAAAAAGAGAAAAAGATCTCGTGCAACTAAAAACAAAAGATCACTGATAGTATGCCAAGAAATGAATAGCAGTTTAATACAATGAATAAAAAAAAGATTAAAAAAAAAACAACAACCTGATTGTTGGGAAGACACTTATAAAGCACTGGCATCCATGGGCTAAATTTAAAACCCTACCTTACAGCAAGGCTTATAAACGTGAGCTTGTAGCAACAATGTCACTTTCGCACTCTGAAGTCCTGGGATAGAGATGGCACAGCTCACCTCTGGAAGCTCCACACCAAGCCGTAGCAGCACCGCTCTTGAGCTCCACAACACCGCCGAAACCACAGCTGTCCACAACACCACGCAGTCAGCACATGAGCGAGAGCGCAGCAAAACAGGCTAACAGCCTGAACTCAGTGCTGCCGGGGACTCACTGAAGCAAACCACGGACCAGGGGTCTCGCGATGTCAGTGACTCACACACTATAGGCAGGACAGGGGAAGAAACACACACGCGTGCCAGGTGGCTCTCAAGCCAGGACTAAGA
The DNA here is from genome assembly GCA_036426205.1 of Ascaphus truei. Classification (NCBI taxonomy): domain Eukaryota; kingdom Metazoa; phylum Chordata; class Amphibia; order Anura; family Ascaphidae; genus Ascaphus; species Ascaphus truei. The sequence goes on from WSYH01006413.1 coordinate 29,553, forward strand.
CGGAAAGGTAATAAGGTACCAGGGTAGAACGCCAAATGTCTTCCAGAGAATTCTCTCCCACCAGCGTCCGACGTTTCTGCTCATCATTCGTCAGGGGCATGATGGGAAATAAAAATCGCCAGCATATTTATACTAATTTTAGTGCACTATGATCTTTCTTCTTTTTTCTCTTCTATATTGTATCTTTTTTTTGTTTGTTTGAGACTACATTGAAGATCTTCTTGGAACTCATCCCAGCTTTTGGTCTATATTCGGTCAGACTATTATTTTTATTTCTTGAGGCGCCGTTTATGTGATATATTGAACCATCACGTGTGGGGTTACAAGCAGATGGCCACGTGGTCACTGCCTCCGCTGGACCATGAACGCAGGGTGATGGGGCCGCTTTTTATCCACCTCCAGTATCTCCCCATTCTTCGGCATCCTACAAGGATGCCCATGTCCCAGAGATAGGGCCCGATAGACGGTTATCTCCAGCAGGAGCCCTGCTGGGAGCAGAAGGAGCACGTGAAACCAGAACAAGTCACACACAGGATTTGAGCATACTGTCATATATGCAATTACACGCATCTTTACATGGGAACAGTAACGTGTCGATGTGAAGCCGACACCCCAACCGGCATCTGGTTCCGAGACCCCCCAGCCTAGGGCAGGGCTTGTAGATGTGCGCACTGGGCACAGAATAAGTGGACGCACGTGGCATGAGTCGTCACTGCCAGTCTTCAGGGGCTTCAGGATCGAGCGGGGCCACAGGAAAGTGATCCCACTTGGCATGATGTAGGTCACATCTCCAGTCTCACGCGGCTTAGAGATGAGCTGGATAGATCTTCTCAATTGCTTGTTTTATTTTCATGGAGTCCATGATCATGAACCTGCCAAAGTTAAAATCACTTACGTTTAATCCATTCCCACATAGGCTTCTTACCACACCATGTTAGTCGCTCGACTAGCCTAAACGGGTCAAGATCAATATGAAGGTATCAGCCTCATCCTCCAACAATCACCTTTGGAGGCCCGGAGCCCAGCGCAGACCTCATAGATGGCGTATGTCTTTGAGGGGACAAAAATCGTTCTAAAGGAATCCAGTCCCCACACAAGCGACCCACGCCGCCTTCCCCCCGTACGACAAAAGCCTGCGCACACAACCCTACCACTGCCTACAAACACAGTACTCTGTTTTATAACGCACCCATTAGTTACAAAACAGTTATACAAAACCTCTGGGGTATAATATCCAGTGCTCTTAGACACCACACCACCAAACCAACCCAAACAGGGTATACTCCCTATCCCTACCCTCAGCCCTTCCCCCAGGAGGTCACTCCCTATCCCTGCCCTTCCCCCATAGGTCATACTCCCTATCTCATCCCTCCCTTCCCCAGGAGGCAGGCTCCCTATCCCTCCCTACCCAGGAGGGTACTCCCTATCCCGCCCTACCCCATGAGGTCACGACTCCCTATTCCCTGCCTTCCCCAGCTAGTAGCTAGTCACATCCGATCCCTCGCACTTCCCCAGGAGGTCAGACCCCCCTAATCCCCTGCGCCACCTTCACCCCCAGAGAGGTCACACTCCCTATCCCTCGCCCTTACCAGGAGGTCAGCCTCCCTATCCCCATGCCCTTACCACCCAGGGGTCAGACTCCCTATCCCCCTCCCTTACCCTGGAGGTCAGACTCCTTATCCCTCCCTTTCCCCGGAGGTCAGACTCCCTATCCCTGCCCTGCCCCATAGTCAGACTCCCTATCCCTGCCCTTCCCAGGAGTTCAGACTCCCTATCCCTGCCCTTCCCCAGGAGCCAGACTCCCTATCCCTGCCCTTCCCCCAGGAGATCAACTCCCTACCCTGCCCTTACCCCGGATGCAGTCCCCCTATCCATGCATTCCCCAAGACCAGACTCCCTATCCCCTGCCCTCCCCGGGAGGTCAGGACTCCCTATCCCTGCCCTTCCCTCAGAAGGTCAGACTTCCCAGTATCCCTGCCTTCCCCAGGAGCCAGGACCCCCTATCCCTACCCTTCCCCAGGAGCCAGACTCCCTATCCCTGCCCGGTCTCCCCTGAGGTCCTCCCCCCCTAATCCCTGCCCTTCCCTTCCCCCAGAGCAGACTCCATCCCTGCCCTTCCCTTCCCAGGAGGGTCAGACTCCCTATCCCTGCCTTCCCTCAAAGGTCACTCCCTATCCCGCCCCCCTAGGAGCACCCCCTATCCCTGCCTTCCCCAGGAGTCAGCTCCCTATCCCTGCCCCTTCTCCCAGGAGGTCAGTCCCCTATCCCTGCCCTTCCCCCTCCCCCAGGGGCCAGTACTCCCTATTCCTGCCCTTCCCCCAGAGCTAGACTCCCTATCCCGCCTTCCCCCAGGGCCACTCCCTATCCTGCCCTTCTCCCATGAGGTCAGTCCCCCTATCCTGCCCTTCCCTCAGAAGGTCAGACTCCCTATCCCTGCCCTTCCCCAGGAGCCAGACCCCCTATCCCTGCCCTTCCCCAGGAGCCAGACTCCCTATCCCTGCCCTTCTCCCAGGAGGTCAGTCCCCCTATCCCTGCCCTTCCCCCAGGAGCCAGACTCCCTATCCCTGCCCTTCCCCCCCCCAGGAGCGAGACTTCTATCCCTGCCCTTCACCCAGGAGCCAGACTCCTATCCCTGTCCCTCCCAGGAGGTCAGGACTCTTATCCCTGCCCTTCCCCAGGAGGTCAGACTCCCTATCCCTGCCCTTCCCAGGAGGTCAGACCCTCTCCCTCCCTCCCCCTCCCCAGGAGGTCCTCCCTATCCCTGCCCTTCCCCCAGGTAGGTCATCCCCTATCCCGTGCCCTGCTCCCCCAGGAGCCAACCCCTTATCCCTGCCCTTCCCCAGGAGCCAGACTCCCTATCCCTGCCCTTCCCCAGGAGGTCAGACTCCTTATCCCTGCCCTTCCCCCAGGAGGTCAGACTCCCTATCCCTGCCCTTCCCCAGGAGGTCAGACTCCCTATCCCTGCCCTTCCCCGAGGAGGTCAGACCCCTTATCCCTGCCCTTCCCCAGGAGCCAGACTCCCTATCCCTGCCCTTCCCCAGGAGGTCAGACTCCCTATCCCTGCCCTTCCCCAGGAGGTCAGATCCTATCCCTGCCCTTCCCCAGGCGCAGACTCCCATACCCTGCCTTCCCCAGGAGCCAGACTCCCTATCCTGCCCTCCCCAGGAGGGTCAGACTCCTATCCCTGCCTTCTCCCAGGCAGTCAGTCCCCCTCTATCCCTGCGCCCTTCCCCCAGGAGCCAGACTCCCTATCCCTGCCCTTCCACAGTTTGTTATATAAAAATAGATTACTGAAAAGTACTGACAGTAGCAATATACATATAATTTACAAGCACAATAAATCTCTGGCCTTCAGAATCTACAATCTAATATTTGGCTGTGGCTTGTGGAGAACCATCTTACCATGCAAAGAAACAAACATCTCGTTGGTTCGAAACTCAGAATTTCCTCATGTTCCTTTCTCTCTAACCACATCGTATGCTTTTTGGTCTTGTGAATTATGAAACAGATGCATGAACTTTACGCTCAATGCAAGAATAGATATTATTATTATAAATAAGGGACTCTGTTCTAGATGAATTAAATGTGCAGGTTTGAAACAGGCGAGTTACTTGAGCTCTCCTATGGACTGTGCATTCTTGTACATAGCGGGATGTGTGTCAGGATTAGCACACCGCAGATTGAGACAATTCTATGGTACACCGGCTGTGCTAAGAGGATACCCCGAGCATAGAAGTGCAATCCCCACATTTCTCTCACCTTATCCAAGGCGTGCATGCTGAATACTGGTCCATCGTGCGCTTTCACCGTCTTCATGAGGAACAGATCTCTCCAGATACAGACGTCCCCCGTGGATGTCCCAGAAAAGGACATATCCTCCGTCCACCCGTACACCACACACATCATGGTGTCGATCTTTGCTCCTGTACCTATACAGGCCTTCCGTCCTATCAGCCCCCCTCCTGGCAGGTACAGAGAACGTCAGAGTGACACATTTAACCAGTAACTTTGTAATGCCATCTTACCCTCCTCCGTTACCGGAGGTCAGCAAGGCGTTACAATATACCAACATGCAGACCAAGGAGTTGCTGGACCCTCTAGCAACAAAGGGGTTAAAAATCAAATGTATCTAATCACAAACATATTTTTGCTACAGATTACCCTGACTCCCATTTTTATCATTGTGAAAGTGTAGTCTCTGAAGTGGGAACGTTTTGCTGCTCTTGCTTTGGATTAATATAACTTTAAATATTGGGTGAGTATCTCACGGATTGGGGTTGAACGCAATGGCCTTTTTTCAACCTAAGCTGCTATTATTATGGTACTTACATTTTATATTATATAAAATAAAAAAAATAACTGAACTTCAGAAGATGTTGTTTATATACAGGTGCATGATAAACTACATTGTTTTATTTTCTATGCAAAAATACCTCCGAGCTCTAGCATGCTGCATTAAATTACTCCTGCACAGATCATTCTGCATTAAGAAAGTACAAAGCCAGACATCCATTCAGGGACATCAGAGCACAGTATGAGTTTGCCCACTAGGTGGTGCTATAAGGACATTTGAAAGCATCACTTCCGTAGAACCAAACAGAAACCAATCTGTGCTATTTTTATTCTGTAGGAATAAAGCTTTTAACCTGACAAGTACCAACACACACATTATTTGTAACAAGGATATACTGCGGCACTATACAGTATATGGCTTCTTCTCTAGAGAAGCAGCACATAGGGTCCGGCTTTCTTCTCTAGAGAAACAGCACATAGGGTCCGCTTTCTTCTCTAGAGAAGCAGCACATAGGGCCGGCTTTCTTCTCTAGAGAAGCAGCACATAGGGCCGGCTTTCTTCTCTAGAGAAGCAGCACATAGGGTCCGCTTTCTTCTCTAGAGAAGCAGCACATAGGGGGCTAACTTCTGCTACAGAAGAAGAAAAGGCCGACGCCTAGTGAGAGGATGGGCTGCTTGAATCTCTAGAGAAGAAAGCCGGACCCCTATGTGCCTGCTGCTCTCATAGGGAGAAGAAACAGCCGACCCCTATGATGCTGCGTCTCCTTAGAGAAGTAAACCGGCGCCCTAATGTGCTGTCTCTAAGAAGAAAGACGGCACCTGCCTAATGGTGTGTGGCTTGCTTCTCTAGAGAAGAAAGCCGGCACATGTCTGTGCTTCTCTAGAGAAGAAAGCCGGCCCTATGTGCTGCTTCTCTAGAGAAGAAAGCCGGCCCTATGTGCTGCTTCTCTAGAGAAGAAAGCCGACCCTATGTGCTGCTTCTCTAGAGAAGAAAGCCGGCCCTATGTGCTGCTTCTCTAGAGAAGAAAGCCGGCCCTATGTGCTGCTTCTCTAGAGAAGAAAGCCGACCCTATGTGCTGCTTCTCTAGAGAAAAACGGACCCTATGTGCTGCTTCTCTAGAGAAGAAAGCCGACCCTATGTGCTGCTTCTCTAGAGAAGAAAGCCGGCCCTATGTGCTGCTTCTCTAGAGAAGAAAGACGGCCCTATGTGCTGCTTCTCTAGAGAAGAAAGCCGGCCCTATGTGCTGCTTCTCTAGAGAAGAAAGCCGCCCTATGTGCTGCTTCTCTAGAGAAGAAACCGGCGCTATGTGCTGTCTTCTCTTAGAGAAGAAAGCGACCCTATGTGCTGCTTCTCTCGAGAAGAAAGCCGGCCCTATGTGCTGCTCTCTAGAGAAGAAACCGGCCCTATGTGCTGCTTCTCTAGAGAAGAAAGCCGGACCCTATGTGCTGCTTCTCAATAGAGAAAAGCCGGCCCCTATGTGCTGCTTCTCTAAGAAGAAAGCCGGCCCTATGTGCTGCTTCTCTAGAGAAGAAAGCGGGCCCTATGTGCTGTCTTCTTCTAGAGAAGAAAGCGCCCTATGTGCTGCTTCTCTAGAGAGAAACGAGCCCCTATGTGCTGCTTCTCTAGAGAAGAAAGCCGGACCCTATGTGCTGCTTTCTCTAGAGAGAAAGCGGCCCTATTGTTTTGCTTCTCTAGAGAAAAAGCCCGGACCCTATTGCTGCTTCTCTAGACAGAAAGAGCCGGACCCTATTGCTGCTTTCTCTAGAGAAAAAGCCGAGACCCTATGGTGCTGCTTCTCTAGAGAAAAAGCCGCCCTATGTTCGCTTCTCAGAGAAGAAGCCGGACCCTATGTGCTGCTTCTCTAGAGAAGAAAGCCTGACCCTATGTGTTCTGCTTCTCTAGAGAAGAAAGCCGACCCATGTGCTGCTGCTTCTCTAGAGAAGAAAGCCGCCCTATGTGCTGCTTCTCTAGAGAAAAAGCCCGGACCCTATGTTGCTGCTTCTCTAGAGAAGAAAGCCGGACCCTATGTGCTGCTTCTCTAGAGAAGAAAGCCGACCCTATGTGCTGCTTCTCTAGAGAAGAAAGCCGGACCCTATGTGCTGCTTCTCTAGAGAAGAAAGCCGGACCCTATGTGCTGCTTCTCTAGAGAAGAAAGCCGCCCTATGTTCTCTGCTTTCTCTGAGAAGAAAGTCCGGACCCTATGTGCTGCTTCCTCTAGAGAAGAAAGCCGACCCTATGTGCTGCTTCTCTAGAGAAGAAAGCCGGCCCCTATGTGGCTGCTTCTGCTCTCCTCTAGAGAAGAAAGCCGCCCCTAGTTGCTGCTTCTCTAGAGAAGAAAGCCGACCCTATTGTGCTGCTCTTCTCTAGAGAAGAAAAGCCGGCCCATTGTGCTGCTTCTCTAGAGAAGAAAGCCGACCCTTATGTGCTGCTTGCTCTCAGAGAAGAAAGCCGGACCCTATGTGCTGCTTCTCTAGAGAAGAAAGTCCCGCCGGATGTGCTCGCTTTTCTAAGAGAAAGAAAGCCGGCCCTATGTTCTGCTTCTCTAGAGAAGAAAGCCGGCCCCTATGTTGCTGCCTCGTCCTTCTAGCAGAAGAAAGCCGGCCTGTGCGCTTCTCTAGAAGAGAAAGCCGCCCTAATGGCTGCTTCTCTAGAGAAGAAAGCCGGCCCTATGTGCGGCTTCTCTAGAGAAGAAAAGCCGGCCCTATGTGCTGCGTCTTCTCTCTAGAGAAAGAAAGCCGGCCCTATGCTGCTTGCTTCTCTAGAGAAGAAAGCCGGCCCTGTGTCTGCTTCTCTAGAGAAGAAGCCCCCATGTGCTGCATTCATCTGAAGAAGAAAGCGACCTGTGTGCTTGGCTGTCTCTAGATAAGAAGAGCCGGCCCTATGTGCTTTTCTCTAGAGAAGAAAACCGGCCCTATGTGGCTGTTCTCTAGAGAAGAAGAAGCCGGCCCTATGTCGCTGCTGTTCTCTAAGAGAGCGGCAGTGCTGTAAGAAAAATCCGGTCCCGTATGTGCTGCTTCTCTATGAGAAGAAGCTGGCCCTATGTGCTGCTTCTCTCGTTAGGAGAAAAAGCGGGGACCCTCTTATTTGTTCCCTACGGGCTCTGCGTGTTCCCTACGGGCTCTGCATGTTCCCTACGGGCTCTGCGTGTTCCCTACGGGCTCTGTATTAAGTGTTGTTTTTTTGTTAGTATAAAACTAAATTATCCTACGAGCACAGTATTAAGTACTCCTGTGGCAATTAAATAAATAATGAATAAAATAATCCTCTGGCAGGAGAAGAATATTAAATATTACATATTACCCAGTGAGAGGGAGTGATACAAGAATTATATTTAGGTCCATATTTCCTAAGCGGTGCTAAGCCCGGAGGCACCTATCTTCACTTCCTTGAGCCTTTTATAAGATGCTTTGTATGTAAGCACTGCTCAATAAAAATGACTGAGGCTGATATGGGTTTATTGAATTGTAATCCCATGCTAACCGCCATTGCAATCCCATGCTAACCGCCATTGCA